>JAJGOT010000083.1:712500-897500 GCA_022457155.1 Cladopsammia gracilis
CTTAGAAATTCTCATCACTGCCATCAAACAGGATCAGAACATAAAAGGTTTAAATATAAACGGAAAAGAATTCAAAGTCATAGCATTTGCAGATGATTTGACTAATTTCTTGCTTGACAAAAATTCGTATGACGCACTTGTTGAATTAATTTCCAAATTCGGGGACTGTTCCGGCCTCAAACAAAACAAAGATAAATTGAAGCTTACTGGCTAGGTAGCTTACATCATAGCCAGGAATCTCTTGATATTACAAAAATCAACCAGCCTATTAAAATTCTGGGTATCTATTTTACCTATGATCAGCGTAAAGGGCAAGAATTAAACTTTGATGCAACTTTAAAATCCCTGAGGAAAACTTTAAATTATTGGAATTGGAGGAATCTGACATTAATTGGTAAAGTACAAATTGTTAAGACTTTTGTAATCCCCAAATTTATGTATCGTGCCTCATTGATATGCTTCAACAAAGATGTTATGAAAGAAATGAATTCATTGATTTTTAATTTTGTCTGGAGGGGTAAAGATAAAATCAAAACGACAGCTTTAATAAGTGAATACAAAGACGGTGGTCTCAAAATGCCCCACATTGAATCGCTAGTCAAAACACGAAGAATTATGTGTTTAAAACGCTACTTAGAAGAACGCAATAGCCCTTGGAAAACATTCCTCGATTACTACCTAAAAGAAATGGGATCGGCCTCTTTCCTTTTGCAATGCAATTTTAATCCAACTTACTTACCAAAGAATCTGCCTTTATTCTATAAAGAATGTCTTGAAGCATGGTCCAGCTTTAATATTCAACATACACCAAAAACTAAAGATGAGGTCCTTGATGAGGTTATTTGGAACAACCGATATATTTTAATTAATAACAAACCAGTTTTTAAAAGTAATTTTATTGACGCTGGCTTCACAAAACTGCGTGATATTCTGACTAATGAAAACAAACTAAAGAACTGGAATTTTTTTAGAGCAAGAAACATTACGGCGAGTGATTATTTTTTACTGATGGGAATCTATACCGCTTTACCTTCAGACTGGAAAACAGAAATTATGTCTGATAAGACAAGCGGGTCAAGGGTAAAGACTCCTGATCTGATGTTGATGAATACGAAATCTGTCTTCTGGGAATTTCTAACAAAAATACAAACCCCTCCAACAGCCCAAATCAAATTAAATGCTGCTTTTGACAATACAATCAGTCATTCGGACTGGAAAAATATCTACTTGCTTCCAGGGTACGCTACCATTGACACCAGCACCAGAGTTTTTCAATACAAAATCTTGAACCGCATTCTGTACACAAATAAAGTCCTTTTTAAAATGAAACTCGTTGCCTCTCCCATGTGTACATTCTGTCACGATCACGAAGAATCCCTTGAACATTTATTTTTTTATTGTAGCTATGCACAAGAATTTTGGCGATCGGTATCGGCTTGGCTAAACCAAAGTAATATAAAAGTAGAAAACATTGACCTCAAGGTAATTATATTCGGTTATTAAAGCAATGCTCCAGACAACAGGCTACTAAACCATGGGAAAACAAATCATTTACTATTGTCGTTTCAAAATATTAAACCAAGCCTAGCGTTACTCAAAGCCAAAATACAAAACACGCAACAAGTAGAATTATTTATAGCTATGAAAAATAACAAAGAGTTAGTTCATTATCAGAAATGGCAAAGCATTATACCTTTGCAATAAATTAAAATATAATTTATTGCAAAGGTATAAGTCTTTATTCATCTACATAGTAGGCTTTTGTTATGGTATTGTATTTTGATTGTATTGTAATGTAGGTTAGTGTAAGTTTTTTTATTGATTTATTTTATTTTTTTGTGTTAGTATGCATGTTAGTATTAGAATGGTTAGTGTTATATCGAGTACTACATTTTTGTGTAAATTATTTTTATAAGCAATAATAATAATAATAATAATAATAATAATAATAATAATAATAATAATAAAATAACAGTATTACCCGACCGTCTGCACAGTACATTTAGACCGTACAAAGGTTCACAAAAACAACTATTCTCTGTCTAGAATAACTAGTACGACTACTTTCCGACTACTTTCCGAGTTTTTGTTTGTCAAAAATTGCCCGAGAAACTGATTTGGAAATCAAAATTGCAAAAATACACAAACATATTTGCATAAGGCGACGCGAGTGAAGACAGAAAAGTCTTGTTTGGTTTCCATAAAATCGCTTTTTAATCTATGTAATGAATGAACAAAGACATAAAAACGGACAACACAATCTTCTTTCGAAAAATTTTATTCAAATCTCCATTAATTTATGTTTAAAAGCAGAACACGTACCATTTATAGCGCATCAAGGCAGAGCTGTCCTCGTTGAAATTCAAGATAACAACACGACTTAATTTGAACGTTTCATAAACATGTCTCCAAACCTTAAGAGAACACAAAGGAAAAGTCAATCAAAAATTGATATCAACATAAATTCCCATCGAAAAATGTGATTTATTTTACCTTTAAAGCACTGGACTGCTTGGAAATTCGTTAAAACTCCTCTTCTTCGGTTCTGAAATCCGTAATAAAAACAAGGCATCTACCCGCATTGCTCCTGCATTAATAATATGAAGTTCCTCGAAGCAAGATTTTATCTCTGAAAGCTCTTCTTTTTCCACTAAAGCGGCTTCTGAGTATTCCTTAATTAGTATCCCTGTCTTGAGTAGCAAACCGCGAAAAAATGCAGGGAAATAACGACTTTACTGCTCCGCCTAACACTACGAAAGATCCAACTTTTTTAAAACTTTAAAACGTGTTTACCGAGCTGACGGCTGTGTCGCCGTGCGTGTGGGGTTATACGTGCATGTTTTGCGACGTCATACGGGCCCGCGAGCTAGCCTTGCGCGCCACACATGTTGCAGACACGCGCCCGCGAAACATTCCGCTAGCCACGACCATGAAAAATGACGGGCATAGGTTCTATGAGTATGGAGCTGCGCAGCCGGGCCTTCGGCCCGGCCAGTGCTCCGCTATCATATCTGGCAATTAGAAGATAATGATTAAAAGCGTGAAAGCTGGTGGATTCTGGTTTGTAACCGTGAAGAATTTCAGTAGCACTAGGATTTATGTTTTCAGAGCGCTTCAAGTTCCACCAATTTAAAACATTTTACCAAAAGAGTTTAATGGCAGGACAATCATAGAACATATGGGTGGTAGTTTCAATAGGAAAGTTGCACTGCTCACATTGAGGTGAAGCTTTGATGTTCATTTACCAAAGGCGTTGATTGGTAGGAATAATATTATGTATGAGTTTAAACTGGAAACTTCTCAGTTTATTTTTAATGGTGATTTTAAGAGGGAAGTTCGTAAACAGCGCTAGGATTTAATTTTTGCTCTTTTAAATGAAATTCAGCTAGCGGAGAACAGGAGGACCTTTCAGCGACAACAAACGAGCACGTTTGGCCGAGACATTGTGTGCAGTTTGTAGTGTCGCTAACGATTCCTTATTAGCGGTCTGGTTACTATGTAAGATGGCGTTTTTCCAATCTTTAGGAATTACGGCAAGAAGACCGGCATAAGCAAGAAAGGTGCACTTTTGAAGTTTTCGAAGGAAAGAAAATGGCTATGAGAATCGAGAAGGTTGTTTATTTTACGAATACCTTTGTTAACCCAGGTTTTATAATAAATCATCTTTCCACCTATCTTGATAAAGCAGTTATTCCAAAGTATTTCTTCTTTCATTTCATTTACGCTTGAAGGTGTTCTGGAATGAAGTTCTTGCCAGGCAGTTAAGACGCTCTTATAAAAAGGCGGAAGATCTTTCAGAACCAACAGTTTTAGGTCGTAATTACATTGAAACAAGAAAGGGCCTCCGAACTTTGTAAGTACAGAATCGAGGAGCTCACACCAGTGACTATTCTCCGATAAACAATAGCGATTCACTTGTCCATGAAATATATATTGGAGGCGCATCCGTCTTGCGAATTGTTCAAAATCGCGCAAGAGTTGTCGCCTGATAAAAATGTCTTCATTCGTTACGGGTGTTGGTATGAATTTGAGCTCTTTAGATATAACACTGAGTGTTGCGTTCAACCATGTATTGCCCTTGAAAGTTACTTAGAAAATGTCAAATTAAGTCTTGCAGAGGTCAAAATTACAAAGCCTAAATATAATCGGTCACACAATGAACATGAAGCAATTAAAGAAATTAAAAACAATACTGCTGTCAACCTTAAACGAGCGGATAAAGGAAGCACAACAGTGGTCCTCAACCGTTCTGACAAAATACAAGAGGCCCAGGTCCAACTAAACAACAGAGACCACTATAAACCTCTTGAGAAGCCCATGGTTTCGGACACTCTATTCAGAGTTATGGAGATTATCACTCAACTCGTCCACCAGGATAAACACATTGATGACATGACAAAAAAAATGGCTTTCACAAACCCCTAATCCACCAAGAATACCGATACTCTACACTCTCATAAAAATCCACAAACCTAAACCGATCGGAAGACCTATAATAAGCGGTTGTAGTGGACCAACAGAGAGAATCGCATCCTTTGTAGATCATTTGCTGCAGCCTATTGCTATTAAACAGAATTCGTATCTCAAAAATACAATTGATTTCATCAACTTCATAGAAAACACTAAAGTATCAGACGATTCAATTTTAGTGTCTACGGACGTCACAAGCTTGTGGACAAATATACCACAGGAGGAGGGTATAATCGCTACAGTATGCACAGCATACAACCATTTCTACGACAATAACCCTCCATACCATCACACTATCTCAAAGAAATGATTGGCCTCATTCTCAAAGAAAACTCGTTCCAATTGAACGAGACAAACTACCTCCAAATTCATGGAACAGCCATGGGAACTAATTAGTGTCTTTATTGTTATGTGTGATAGTTTTTGTACACGTTATCTGTGGTCTATGCTCTTTATTTCGCTATATCATTATTGTATACCCTCATGTATTATAATTTACTACGCTTTTCTAAACAAAACACTATCACATTTTGCACAGTGTGGAACACATATGAGTATTGGAAAGCAAGGCGTGAATTTATTGGGACATAAGTTTAAAAGCAGTTTCTCTCTAAATATAAGGGGCCTCAATAACTCCATTAAAAGAAGGAAGCTTTTCGGTAACTTCATCTCAGTAAATTTGATATAATTTTTTTGCAAGAGACTTACAGTGATTCTGGTTTGAAAGACTTTTGGCGTGCAAAATGGGACGGTGAATTCCTGTTTGCGCATGGTTCCAAACACAGTAAAGGCGTGATGATATTGTTTAAGCCGTCTTTAAGCATCGATATCCTGCTTAGTATACGAAACGTCAAGTTTATTATAAAAATGCGTTGGTTTACCATGTTTATCACCGCTGTTTGTGTTCTATTTCTTATCAAGTTACGATGGCCTAAGAACAAGAGTTTAACTTACCTTTCATACGGATGTGTGATATCATAGTATGTAACATTTTGGTTTCGTAGTTTGATCTGCGATGCTACGTAGTACGTGTATATCTTGGTTAAGCCCGTGGAAAACGCGATGTAGAGCAGAAGAAAGATCAAAAGAAACTTTAGCACATCTTTAAGCATTTTGTATAGGGACAACTGCAGTGGCCCAAGGGTTCGGTTGACCTGAAAAACGTGAGCCAAATGGAAGTAGGCCATCACACAGGCGGTGGCGTAGAATACATCAGCCCAGATAAACGCAGCATTCCTTGGTTTCCATTCTTGGTCGTGTATCAGCCATGCGATCACCCACATTGTATAAGCTAACACGAAGGTAGCCACGATAAGTGTGTCCACGACGTTCCACCACTTTGAGAAGTATACAAAATATCCTTGTCTGCACAACTCCGAGATTTCTATCATTATGAATCCCGTTACAAACGCCATCATGCAATAATCTGATAAGGAAAGGTAGAAAGGTGATACACTTTGATACGCATACATATAGTTATATTTATTACAAAATGATTATTAGTAGCGTTCGTTCGGATTGTTTGGTGTTCCGATTGACAGGAAAAAGTTTTTATAAGAAAAATCCGTGCAAAGGCTTAAGGTGGCTCACAATAGTTCCCACTGTTTTCCATCTTTATACTTTTATGGATCAATGCTACAGTTCTTTATTAGTCGATGCTGCAATAATGGCATCAAACCAATGCCCAGTCATTAGTGAACAAGTTACGGTCTCTTTTATGATGATATACAACTGTAACAGGTTGCCATAGTAACAATATCAAACTTAATTGAGCTTTAAATGCTTGTTACAGAAAAATGAGCTCGGTGACCGCTATTTTTTAACATTTTTAATGGGATTACTAATTAGCATGTTAAGATAGAAATGTTTGCAAAGTTTAAGAAAAAAAAAACATTGGGAAGGGGTTCAGAGCAACATATCACTAGGTTATTAAGGTGGTTCGATACAGTTTTCTGGAGACCGTACCAACATTTTTTCAATCGGCTTTAAAGCGGTCTTCTCCAAGTCAGATCAACGTGACATTTTCACCACTAACTAGTTTTGAATTGAAGTTTGGCAAGATATATTGTCTGGTAAAATCGATATTACCATGACGACGATAAACAAGAAACTTAGAAATCAGTAAAAGTGAAATTTAGCGCGTTTAAGATTTCGCATTAAAGATCTCACACAGACATCTTAAAATATGGTATATGGCATATATATTCTGCAAGAATAAAAAATTCTGTATGTTTGAATTCAAATAAATGGCAATAACATTTCAAACCTTACTATTTGTGTACTGGTATTAAATTGATCGAGCGATTAACACTGGTTTTGTGAAATTCCTTAATGATAATGTCAAAAAGTAGCTTGATGTTATGTTTGTAAACCTTGAAAGTTTTGTTTATTTTCTCTTTTGCGATCTTGAGAACTACCTCTTTTCCTAACATCGCTTCATGTGCAATTTTTGGGTAATTTTCGATTTTGCTCGTAATTTGCGGTTTCCGCATGGCACCCGCGCGTAAAACCAAAATAGTAGAGCCTATTCGCAGGCTAAGATGCGTACTTTATAACACTGACCAAAAATGACTAATTTTAGAACATCTGTGAAACACCTTTGCGAGAGACGAAACGTTTAGATTCATAACATTAAATACAAAAAATAAAAACTTACAAGCACACTTTTCCATTTCTAAAACCAGCTACTTCCTCATACCCCGAGTTCTCTTTTGTGTAACATTTATTAGTTGTAAGAAACTAAAGCAAAAATAAAGTGTCTTTAATGGGTAATACTGTTACTATGGTAACCATGACGATGACCTAACTTGTTCAACAATGACCGGACATTTGATTGATGCCATCATTGTAGCACTTACTGACAAATAGTGGTAGTATTATTCCATCAAAAAGAAAACTTTTTTACACGAAAAAAAAATCATGGAAATACCCATCTTTAAATAACAGTGATAGCGGAGCTCTGCGGGCCGAAGGCCCGCGCGTAGCCCCACACGCATAGAACCAGAGAACCATAGAACCCATGCCCGTCATTTTTCATGGTCATGGCTAGCGGAATGTTTCGCGGGCGAGTTGTGTGCCCGCCGTCGCGCAGTGCTAACTCACGGGCGCGTATACCGTCGTAAAACATGCGCATATGACGCCAGACAACATCCGAGATCTTTGCAATTTCATGTCACCTGGAGAAAACACTCCGGAAAACACTGCTGTGTTTAGCGGAGAATTAAAGTCGTTATTCTTCTGCACTTTTTTGCGGTTTGCCGCTCAAGACAGGGATACTAATTAAAGGATACTCAAAAGCCGCTGTGGAAAAAAAAGAGCTTTCAGGGATAAAATCTTGCTTCGAGGATGGGGGCAATGTGGGAGATGTTTGTCACTTCGGGTTTCAGAACTGAAGTAGCAAAGATTTAAAGAATTTCCAAGCGGTGGAGGGAAAAAGGAAAAACAAAATACATTTTTCGATGGGAATTTGTGTTGATATCAATCTGTGATTGACTTTTTCTTCGTGTTCTCGCTAATTTTGGAGAATTGTTTATAAAACGCGCTCAATTAAATTCAGATGACTTGCTTTGATTTCTTTCATCGGAGATATCTCGGCCTCGATGCGCTATATATAAAATTGTTCGCGTTTTACTTTTAAACATAAACTTATGGAGATTTGAATAAAATTTTTCGAAAGAAGATTGTGTTGTCCATTCATTACATATGTTGAAAAGCGATTTTATGTAAACAAAACAAGACTTGGATTTTATAGATCTAAACTTCACTCGCGTGGTCTTATGCAAATATGTTTGTGTATTTTTTGCAATTTTCATTTCCAAATCAGTTTCTCGGACAATATTTTTTATAAGCAGCGGGTGTATATTATTTGGAAATTAGTCGAACTAGTTATTCTAGACGGAGAAAAAATTGTTTTTGTGAACTTTTGTAAGGTCTAAATGTACTGTGCAAACGGTCGCGTAAGTCTGTTTTTGAGAATTGTTAAAATTAGAAAATAGCCCGGGCGTCTGTTTTATTCTTGTGCTTCCGACCTTTCACCTCAATTAAGTTTATCATCGGCTTTCTGTTCAAAGAGCTACGCTGTTAGGCTCAGCCTATCTATATATATATTATTCTCATTTTTTTGAAAACATTGATAAGTTACAGCTTGCACTTAATGTCGACATATAGGTTGCTCGGAAGACCGTAGATTCACGCATAAATGAATTTGAAATTATTGCTCATTGGAGCGGGCAGCTTTATCTCACTAGCATACAAATGTACGTAGAGAAGACATCATGCTTAATACAAATTGACTTTGAGTCAAAAAATTGACTGGCTTTTTAAACTTGGTAATACCCAGTTTTATTGTAGTATTAAAGATAATATCAGCTATCCAAAACTGAAAAAAAAAATTGTTGGGTGGCTAAAGCGCTAATGTGCCATACATAATTTTTCCAGTTTTGAAAACAACATTGCAAAAGAAGTATCTAGCTTATTGGGCTAAAATGTTCAAATAAAACATGTTGTGCTTTATTCCTTTTCAATATTCACAGCTGATTTTTTTTTTGCACTTCGATAAGAAAATGAGGCGCATATGCTAATGAGGCAAAAGTTATAAACAAATACCGATTAACACTTTATTAACTCATCCCTGATAAGGTTTTTCAGAGTTGAAAGAAAGCAAGGCTACCACGAAAACATTTTGTAATTATTTAAGCTTCGGCTAAACTTTGTAAAATTGTTGTACGACGTTTTGTTGGTTCAACAGTGTTACAACATTTAGTATGCCATGTTAAATGATGTTTGACCAACATTTTTGTTGGATGAAGGTTTTAATTTCGATCAAACATTTTCGCTAACTTTTAACAATGTTGAAGCGATGTTAAATGGCTCTTGACAATGTTGGGGAGATGTTGAATGACGTTTAAACGCACGTCCAACACTGTTGTACAACAAGTGTTGGACGTGTTATACAACAATGTTAGAACGTGTAGCCGAGGCTTTATATACCCTTACCATAATTGGATAGTCCTGTGGTTGTTGTTCCAAAGTTGCGTTCGGAGATGCTCCCAAACACAAGGATCAGAAATGCCAGGTACCAAGTGGTGTGATTGACGAGCTTGCAATAAGGATGTTCAAAAGTTTTCCTCAAAATGCAGCAAAACCAATTGCGGCAACAACAGGAACAACGATGATTCCTCTTCTGATCCTCGTTACAACACGATCTTTTTCCGCAGAGTCGTGCAAGTTTGTAAGGGACGTACACAGTGCTGAGAACAACCACTAAGATCAACTGCCAGAGTGCCCAAAGCACCTTCACTGCTGTGTTTCTGTCTTGCCAACATGGGTCTTCGTAGACAATCTCATTGAGAATAAATTGGCATCTGGGGCTCGACACAAACTGAATATAAGAGAACAAAGAATTACATGTAACACTTCTAAATACTTAATACGTTTGTCGAAGAGCTATAATTTAGCAGTTACATATTCCTGCTTTCATGAAATAATAATGGTTTAAAAAAGGGAAGTGATACTTCGGCGTACACATACAGAGAAATGTGTCATTATTTTTTTGGCCACAGAACGCGTATCCATCGGAAGTGGAGAATGGGTTCGACGTTTAGCTGGCAAGCTTTGACTTTTGATTCTACGTTAAAATGATACAGTGAAAAGTTAATATACGACTGCCGAAGTAATCGGATCGAAAGTTCTTAGGTAAGAGAATTCTCATAAAAAAGGACGGGAATCCTTGACTATACAACAGATAAATGATCGAAAACTGAGCCGAGGCATGAACCTGTTCCAGGTTTAAGATTGTGGGGAGCTGGAAAAAAGGGGGCGCGCGAATGATAAATATTTAACGAGTCATCTTTTCACTCCACTCTATCTGAACACCTGACAGGGTCACGTGATGCCAAACTTCAAAGCAAGCGAAGAGCAAATGTAGAAAATTAATCAATCAGGAACGGTTAAGGTCGGTACACACTAGGCAACATGTCGCTGCAACATGTCGCAAGTGTCGCTGCAACACGTCGCGGCGACAAACCACTCCTTGTGAACAGGTGGGGCGACTAGTTGCTGCAACAGCTCACGGCAACACAAGACTAATATTGTGCCATCTTTTCTTTATTTCTTCTTCGTTTTTCGGTAGATTCTACCACTCCAACTTTGCCACCAAAGGCATGATTGCCTTCCTTTGGGCTTGTTTTTTGCCATAGTCTTTATGACCTTTGTCCCAAAGTATTCTGTTCTCTTTATAAATTGAATTAACATCTTCGTGGTGGTCACGTTCCATGCTGAACTGGAAGAAGAATCCTCAGATTGCTCCGATTTGTCTTCCACATGTTTAGTCGCCATCTTGAAAGGGTCATAAAGGATCACGGGAAAATGAATGTTGCTCTTTGATTGGTTGATTAACTTTTTGTTGCAGCGATATATTTACAGAAGCGTTAACACGCTGCGAAATGCTCCGATACAACAATTTTAATCTTTTTGTCGCCGAAACAAGTCGCACAAATTCTGTCTGATTTGATTTTCTGCAACATGTTGCTGCGACAAAGATTTTGTTTAAATTCTCCAGTACACACGAAGCGATTTGTCGCTGCGACATGTCGCCGCGACGTGTTGCAACGACTAGTATGTGCTGTTGGACAGCGCAGTGATTGAGTTAGTGTCTTAATCCCGGACGGCCCGAGTTCGAATCTCCATAAAGTCCTTTTTTTTTTTCCTTTTTTTTTTTCCGAACTGAACATTATGAAAGTGATGTATTTTTTTTTTCGTTCGTCAAAAATCCTTACGTTTAATTTAAAAAAATATATATATCGAACTGTGTCAGTGTGAAAACGTAAGCTTACGGCAATACTGCGTTACGCGTTACGCGTTAGCATTTCTTCTCGGGTTGGGAGCCTTTGATTAGACATAATTTTAAGCTTATGTTTCTCTGTAAAAGCACTCAAATCACTTGGGAATCAATGCTGCAATGAGTTAAAGGCGCCACGAGTTCAAGCTGTGTACAGCTTCTTGTTACGTCGTGAATTGTAATACCTGTCGTAAATTGTAACAGTCGTCGTAAATTGTAATACCTTATCCATAACTGTAATAATTAATAGGGCCTTAAACAAGGAAAAACGTTAACAAATGTGGCTTCATCGATATACACAGTGTAAAGATACGAAGACAGAGAAATCCTTGTAATTCACTCCAATTTACATAATGACTTGGGATATTATTTATAATTAAAAAAGGATACAATGCTTTTAGAAAGAAAATTGACATATTAATGTCATTCCTTCCTCGCTAAGTTGACATACTTTAATAAACTACGAACTTTTCAGCGCCAGTTTCCGTTTTACCCTCAAATGTGAGAACTCTTTCCGATATATTGCAACATTTTAAAAATGGACTTGTTAGCAGGTGGATTCATAATAAAGAAAACGTTACTCTTGTTAAAAACTTGTGTTCGAAAATATAAAATATGTTAAAAAACAAACGTTTCTGCTAAAACTTCATCCCTCATTAGGGGAATTAAAGTCGATAAGAAGTACACATCACTCATGCGGCAAATGAATGCCGTTGTCAGGGCCGGTTGAGCGGATTCTTGCAAACATCGATCTTCCTATCCTATGCCTCCAAAAAGCGTCTGTTACGCCAATTCAGTGCACTCGTGCGTAAGATCTTAGATGACTCCCAGAAAGAGATGGGTGACCAAAATGAAGACAATATTTGGCTAACGCTCAGTTTTACGGTTGTTTATGTTCTATCGCTTCTGGCGTTTTTTTATGCGAGAAACAAATTTGCGTTTCGTTTCACCAATGTAGGTCTTGTCACAATCTTGGCAGGGAATTGAATAAATAGCGCCAGGAGTCTGATCTTTCGGGACAGTTCTGTTGTCCGATAGTCTGGTGGGGTTTTATTGTTGACCGTGGCAAACCGAAACTGTCACCTCAACAATCGTCAGCAACTGCACCGGTCACCATGAGTAATATGTGCATATTGCCATACATCAAGGGTACAACAGAGCCAATCAAGCAAATTTTAAGCAATTATGGCATCAAAGAGATCAATGTTTGCAAGAATTCGCTCAACCGGGACGACGGCATTCATTTGCCGGATGAGAATTTGAAAAATTTGCATTTTTCTTTTTTTATATACACGCCCTTGGTAAATTTCTTATCACTTTCCCCCGATTAAGGCTGAAGTTTTAGCCGAAACGTTGGGATTTTTTAACATACTTTATATTTTCGAGTACAAGATTATAACCAGAGAAAGAAATATGTTCAGCCAGCTACGTACAGTAGCTACCCATAACAGTATTTAGTGAGACGCACCACTAACCTTCTTTCTTCCTTTCTTAGCTGCAATCTTTAGAAGATCAAGACTTGCGCTGAAGTTAACGTCTTTACAAGCAGTATTATTGTTGTTATCTTTACAGACAAGAAGACCCTTTCCTTCGCTATCCATCATCTGATGAAGCTCGCGCGATGTACCTTGTTCTACTACACCAGCAGCGAAATTCTCGCACCTTAACGCTCGTTTCAAGTAATCGTCTCGACTGTAGAGATGTTCATATTTGGCGAGCTCTTCGAGAAAGTATGAATCATGTAGAGCGCTTACTACGACATCCTCAGCGTCTTCTTCCCCTGAGGAATTATTTGGATTAGTGCTCCACAGCCACTTTATGCCAGCGTACAGTGGATCGGATAAGATTGTTAACCAAAGTTGCTCGTCTCCTTCTTCCGGGTCTCGCTGCTCGTTCGGTGGCGATGGAGCGTTTTGCTGTCGTTGTCGCTCCACTTTTGTTGGGCACTGACACTGGTTAATCTTCTTAACATTTTGCCATGCATCACGTATCTTGCCGCAACAACTCTTTTCTTTTTTCGGTTTCCGGTTTTCGATCATTTTTTGGCATACCGAAAAGCTTTTCATTTCGTTTACTTCCTCTCCCTCGGCATTTGCTATGTACTTCCAAACAGCAAAGACGTCCTTTCTTTCAAGGCTATCAATTAGGTCCTCGTCGATCTTCCCACTTTCGTTCGATGTTGCCTCGGCCAACTGACATTCGTAATTTGTGGAAACCTCTTCTTTAGATTTCTCTCGCACATCACTCAGAAACGCTTTGTTACTAATGCTGGGCGCCATGATTAACAATTTGACTCAGAAAGTTCGTAAGTCTTCTATTGTCTTAAATTCTACTGCTGTCTGTTTTATATGACTTGTTTACGTCACAGTATTCAACGTCTGGTTACTGTATAGGTGGGGCTTTTCTGAGAAAACCATTTTTTTGTGTGTGTAATAATTTTGTTTTTCTTCTAATGATCAGAACTCTAAGGTTAATTCCACGACAATAATGATTAATGCAAACAATCATAAGAAAATCAACAAACCCCGAAAAGAAAGCAAATAGCAGGATCATAGCCTCCAAAATTAAAAAATCAAGTAGATTGGACAAAGCCCCAGAAATATCTTTAATTCGAGGAACGTAGCCTAGGTAGACCCCCCCCCCCCCCCCCTTAAGGTTTTTCTCCGATATTTTCAAGACCATTTACGATTAGCACATGCCGTTTTCAGTAGCTGTTCGTTTATCCTTGCGACCAGGCGGACACAATTTGGTAAAGTTTGGCGACAATCGGTTGCTATGGTAACGAGGTATGACGTCATAAGTATATTGTATGTTATTTTGCAACTCTAGCAAACAATATTGCAACATCACAAAAACGCAGGGGGGGTGCAACAACCCCTCCCCCTCCCTTTGTTCCGCGGTGGGGGTATTAGTTTGCGTGTACGTCCGATGGTTAATTTGTCGGACTCTTGGTTACGACTTACCAGCCAAGCGTCCGACTTATAAAATGGGCTTGAAAAGTAAAAAGTGGCGATTTTCAAGTGGTTTATAGCCTGAGGCAAATTGTTAGTGACGTCATATTAGTTGATATAGGAACATCGATCAAGGTTATGGATGAATTCACGTTTTTGGCGTTAGATTTCATGTGTGGTGTCACGTGACTTTTGAGTAAAAAAAGAGTAGATATAGTTGTAGCTTTTTCGTGAAGTAACTAAAGGGCAGTCCTATTTAAGTACAAACTGTTCTAAAATGATAACATTTGCCGCAAAAAGCATTATGAATTTTCAGTGACGCAAGGTAAAAAATTTTAATTAAATAAGAAATAAAACGTGATCTTTATGTCAACAACGACTTTGATAACATCAATTCCCAATAACATTTCTTAAATACCATTTAATTTCGTGACTGTTAAATTGCGACATGTTCATAATTCTAGCTCACGAAACCAATCTATTTTAGAAATTCTCTTTTATGTTATGAACTTTCGGCATTTTAATCCACACATCTTAATTACAAAGTGTGACAGATATTTTTCGGTTCGATCGGGCTTTAGGGTCTTGTAAGTGCCCCTAAAGAGAAAATTCTGTTTCGATTGCTTTTTGAGATAAGAGTTTCAAAGGTTAAGAGTTTACCATTGTTAATGCTTTGTCTGTATGTGATGTCAAACACGAAATGATTATATAGATCACCAAGATAAAGATATGAGAGACTATGAAGTGATGTTTCGAAGGGAAATTCAACCATAATCAGTTTTTAGCGACACAAGTTGGAAAACTTCAGTTTATGAATATAAGGCCCCGTCCACACGTATACGTTTACGTAACAAGAACAGCGTGAATCCAGCAATAACAATAACTAATTTGTTGTAAACGAATATAAACAATAATAAGCTTAAAGATGTTTCGCATTTGGAGTCTTTAATGCGACATAAAATCGATCTAGAAGGATTTTCTAATCGAGACACGCGTTTTGATGTGTATCTACCTTTAAAGTGCCTATCACCCCTATCAACAAGCAAATTACCGGGTTGACGTCATCTAATTAGCATTTTGTAATTTCAAATCTCTATAACTCACAAACGCGACGTTCAAAACAAGAAATATTTTACCATTCAACTATTTAATGTACATACAGTTGATTCTGAAAATAACTTTCTTGGGGTGATAGGCACTTTAACTCAGTTGATCTGTATTGGGGTTTACAAATCTTCATTAAACATTCATTTCTTTTGTATTTTCCTTATGAATTATTAATGAATTTTATAATATTATTTAATGTACTCAATTCTTATTTAGTTAGCTCTCTACGAAAGCACTTCGTATAAAGCCATCATTGTTTGTAAATTTTATTGTTATCTTGGCCGCATTCCGCGCGCAGTAAAATTGGTAAGTATTACATTTCTGTATAAAATCCTAAGTAGCGGCTAGTTTGTGTCTCCTTATGGCGGAAACAAAGAAATTCATAAACCAATCTTTGTAGTCATTTTGATATTACTTTTATTCATTTTACAGAGTAAGAATTCTTTTGAATTTTGCACACGCCAACGAGGCCAGAAAGGCTAATTAACATACATATAAAAGAATAAATAAATCGGCCGCCATTATGAAAGTGGTGTTTGTTAAATCCGATTTGTCAATTTATATGATACGTACGTTTTATTGAATTACATAAAGCAATGATAATCAATATTAACCAATAATTGCTGGCGAGCGTTAGCGAGGCAGCACACTATTCTTGGCAATAGGGGAGAAAATCCAAAATTTTGTCGGATGTAAGATGGGATGCATGCGCAGTGGCTTATTGTCACTATCGCCTAGCAACGTCTGTCATTTTGCTTCGCAATGCAATCAATCAACCGTGACAACGAACGCGACAACTGTCTAAATCGACAATCCACGTGAGAATCTGTGCAAATGAAAATATGTGCCGTTTGTGGCGGATAATTCGACCGTAGAGTCATGCTCTATGCCCGTTGAGGCGAAAGAATTGAAAAAATGTCAATCGCTCATCGTCGAAGCGAACTATTCTGTGAAATCAGATGAATTGTTTCACTCTGAAATCCAACGACTCGTTGCACATTCTGACGAGTTCTTCGCCGGTGGAGGCAAATAATTCAAAATCTGTGCCGGCTGGACCGGCTGATTCGACCGCTGAGTCATGTTTTAGGTATAACCAGGTATAACTCTAACTTGAACAATGAATTATTAAAAATGTAAACAAACAGCCGTAAGTAAAGATACTTAGTAAAGCAATGTACTTTTGTTTTGTTTTTTAAGAAAGCTATTATGAAATCTTCAATTAGCTTGAGACAAAACCCTCTTGAATTGTCCTTTGTAATAGTTATTTCTCTTCAAAGTCAATTATTGCTGTATCTTTAAAATATCTGTAACTTGAACAATACGTTCTTGGCAATAGGTTTTTTTATAAAGCAGCCCATAGTCCATAGTTAGTTTAGCAGTGTCGGTAATACAAGTCAGTAAGGCTATGGTTGGGCAATTTTCAAAAACACCACTTGCTGTCATGTCTGTCTTGCTGTCTAGTCATGATGCACTGAAGTTGCTGGGTTGGAAAGATTTAGAATATAGGAGAAAATTTCATAGGTTATCTTTTATCTTTAATTATATTATAAAAAAATAATGATTTTATTTATGATAATAATATATATAGATAGCCCAAGCCTAACAGCGTCGCACTTTGAACAAGCTTAACTAAGGTGAAACTTAACTAAGGTGAAAGGTTGGAAGCACAAGAATTAAGATTGACGAAGGGGCTATTTTCAATTTTAGCAATTCTCAAAAACAGTATTACGCGACCGTCTGCACAGTACATTTTTATAGACCGTACAAAAGTTCACAAAAACAACTTTTCTCTGTCTAGAATAAATAGTACCACTAGTTTCCGAATAAAATACAGTTTATGTTTGTCAAAAATTGCCCGAGAAACTGATTTGAAAATCAAAAATTGCAAAAATACACAAACATATTTGCATAAGGCGATGCGAGTGAAGATAGAACTGTACTATAAAATCAAGTCTTGTTTTGTTTACATAAAATCGCTTTTCAATCTATCTAATGAATGAACAAACACATAAAAATGGACAACACAATCTTCTTTCGAAAAAATTTATTCAAATCTCCATTAGTTTACGTTTAAAAGCAAAACGCGTACCATGTAATTATAGCTCATCGAGTTCAAGCTTTCTTCGATGAAATTCAAGAGATAGGCACGTTTTAAAATCAATTCGCCAAAACTAACAATAACACTAATAACAAGTCACTCACAGATTGATATCAACATAAATTCTCATCGAAAACTGTAATCTGTTTTACCTTTAAGTTCCTCGCTTGCTTGGAAATTCAAATCTCCGCTTCTGGTTCTGAAATCATCTCCCGCATTGATAAAAATGTAATACATGAAGTTCCTCGAAGCAAGATTTTATCCCTGAAAGCTCGTCTTTTTCCACTAAAGCGGCTTCTGAGTATACCTTAATTGGTATCCCTGTCTTGAGTAGCAAACCGCGAAAAAATGCAGGAAAATAACGAGTTTAATTCTCCGCTAGGCACAAGAAAACAACTAAAGTGTTTACCGAGCTCACGGTGTGTGGCCGCGCGAAAAACAAAGCCTTGCTTTCAAGATCCCGGATGTTGTTCCAACACGGCGGGCGCCGGCGGGCGGACACGCGCCCGCGAAACATTCCGCTAGCCATGACCATGAAAAATCTTGGCGTAGGTTCTATGAGTATGGAGCTGCGCAGCCAGGCCTTCGGCCTGGCAAGTGCTCCGCTATTAAGCTTGAAGATATTCATGCCCATAATATTAGAAATAAATCTATGTTTTCTCTCCCTTACAGCAAAAACTAACTGGGGGAAATCTAAGTCAGCTTATATGTTTTGTAATGAATGGAACTCCTTGAATGGATCACTGAAGACATCGGTAAATTTTAGGATTTTTAAAAAACAATATTTTAATAACATATAATTTTCTTTTTTGTCTATTATTATATTTAGTTTTCATTAGTTTATTTTAATTTATCTTAATTCTATTTCTACAAATGTAATTAGTTCTTGTATTTCGAATATTTTTTTCAATTATTGTTGTAATTAACTTTTATATGGAGGTCCCTCATGAAAACCACCCATGGGTGATGTGGTTTCCTCCTTAAATAAATTACTTACTTACTTACTTGCTGTAGTAATTTTTACAACTCATCCAGGGAAAGCCTACTCTACTCACCCTTTAAACCCCTTCCCTTAAAAAGTTGAAAAAATTTATTGGAGCTGTCCAATGTTCAATTCACTTCCCACTGTTTTATCCCCCTTCGCCAACACTCACTTTCGCATTGAAATTACTAGTAATCATTAGTAAATTTTTACCTCTCGATAATGATTTTCTAGATTTCTGATTGGTCCCACCGCTACCGATCTGAGTCGTTATTGGTTAATTTGCCCAAATATGGAAAAATGATGAGTTACGCGAAAAAAAATTGTTTTCCTCGTCCGCAGTATAATTTCCACAATTGTTATGTTCAAATCCATATAATAACCATTTTTGCCAGTCCGATTAAGACTTATTTTTGAAGGAAACGTTGACATTCTTCTCGAACTTATTTTGAAGGAAACTACTTTTGAAAGAAACATTCTTCTCGATCTCACCGCTTGTTAGCATTTACTCGCTTTCGATTTGCGAAGCGGTCATGTGACACTTGTTCACTTACGTGACAGTCGTATTTTTTTGGAGCTGAAATAATTTTTTTTCCCAATTTCCGGTTATTTGAGTGTTTGAAAATTTACTAAAACAGTTATTCATCTCGGCCTCGCCGAATATAAGCTGATATATAACCAACTCGGCGCGGCGCCTCGTTGGTTATATATATCAGCTCATATTCGGCTCGACGTCCTCGATGAATATTAAACTGTTAAATAATAATCAATGAAAATCGATACTCAGTCAAGTTTTAGTCTTTGATTGTTATTGATTTCCAATAACAATCATTTAATTGGTATTGATTATTATTGATTTTTATTGATAATATTGATTATTGATTTTCATTGATTGATACCGCCGGGAACTCGGATAACTCGAACTCCCCCGCTAACTCGAACTAAGTCCCATTTCCTTGGATTTGACCCCACTTTTCAGTCATTTTTACTCGGTTAAATCCGGAACTCGGATAACTCAAATTCCCCGCTAACTCGAACTAAATTTCGTTACCCTTGATCAAAATTTACCCCGATAACTGGAATAAATTCTGGTAATTGCAACTCACCGCGGATGCCCATTGAAAATTTATATTCCACTAGCTCTTCTTGTCGTGTAAAGGTAAACGGTAAAGTCACACTCGGGCCACGATGGCCCACACGGCCGGAGCTTAACCCGGTTTCCGTAGCATGAAGCAACTAGGAATATTGCTACTCCCCCCTGGATGGGATGCTAGTCCATCGCAGGGTTACCCCCAACATTTTGTCGCCGGTACCCATTTATACACCTGGGTGGAGAGAGACAGTGTGGAGTAAAGTTTCTTGTCTAAGGAAACAACACGACGGCAGAGACCAGGCTTCGAACCACCGACCTTCAGGTTGAAAGTCCGACGCGCTAACCACTAGACCACCGTGCCGCCCACCGTGCCGTGTAATCGGATTTAAACACTAAAATAACACTACAGCAATTTGATCATGATCACGTCCACAGTCATTTCATAGTTCGTGGATGAGGGTGCAGAAGCTTTCTTGGACTTTAGAGCTAAAAGGGAAAATGTCTTTAACGAGCGGATGCGAATGCTATGTAAAATAGGCGCGTTCATTACCTCATGATGTGACAACGAAGAAATAAGGATCCTATTGTTTATTTCGTCCTTTTTTAGTCATGAGTAACCCTTTCATGGTATTAAGTCCATCATGATGCCAGATGCCTCTAGATTTGAAGTCCAGCGCAGGCTTACCACTCAGCCACGCTGCCTTCCGTGGCAACAGTTCACAATCTGCTTTCTCCAGTCCACAGTCTCCCGTCTAGAGTTCAAAGTCAATCTGCTTTCTCCAGTCCACAGTCCCCCGTCTAAGGGCATTTTGGAAACATGTTTAAAACAAAGGACAATAAGCTGGCGTTGCTATAGTAACCGCTGTCGCTTGGAAACTAGTAACACATAAAACTTTGATCACATTTCATAAACTTGGTGAAGTATGAAAGCAATCGAAGCATGTCTTACCTGCGAAATTTTGATTTCAAAACATACACCACACGGCGAAAAAACTAAGTCGAGCCTACTTAACCCTCAGTCGTCACTCCCAGAGTCAATTATGAGGACATTGTAATGTAGTTCTAACTTTTGAATCGGTCAACAATATCCTAGCTCACTGGAAAATTTGGACCATTTACAGACTTCATAAAATGTCTATAAATCTTGAATTTACAGACTTGGTACTTTCACCTGTTAAAAACAAAGTCTCTGTAAATTCTTTTGACAGACATTTTATATAGTTTTGTTGTCTTGTTCTTTATAAAATGTTTGTGAAATGTTTATAAATTCTAGGAGAGACTAACAATTTACAGATTTTACAAAATCTGTCAACAATGTTTGTAAATGTGCTGTTTACAAAGATTTTGTAATGCCTAGACTTCTAATATAAAATGTCTTTAAATGGCACTGCGTAACTTTAATGTTAATTCAGTTACCAAATCTCTGTAAATTAATGTGGTCCCCAAGCGGAACATCTAATGACAAACAGGGAATTATAAAATCTCTGTAAATTGACACAAACAAACATAACCTTTCTCCCAATCGTCTAAATAGAATTTTTAAAGCTACATCCAGTGTGCACTCACATAATCTAAGAAATTCAAAATACAACCTTTTCGTTCCTAGACCGAGTACTGAAGCAGGCAAACGAAGTTTTCAATATCGCGGTTCTGTTCTCTGGAACAGCTTGCCTTTGAGCGCTAAGATGTAGCCCACTCTCAGCTCTTTTAAATCATGCATTTACTTCCTATCTAATTTAATGATAGTTCATAAAGGATACTTTTTATAGTTTTTAGTATAATCCCGTATAGATAATGAATTTAGTTAGATAATTTAATTTAGATAAGTAATTAATCTATTGTTGTTTAAGGCTCGACGGAAGAGCGTGTATTATGGATTGACAACGCGTAATATAAATAAAGTTTACCTACCTAACAGGCATCATAAAATCTCTGTAAATTGACACAAATGGGGCACTATAAAATCTCTGTAAATTGACGCAAACGGGGCATCATAAAATCTCTGTAAATTGACGCAAACGGGGCACTATAAAATCTCTGTAAATTGACGTAAACGGGGCATAATAAAATCTCTGTAAATTGACGCAAACGGGGCATCATGAAATCTCTGTAAATTGACGCAAACGGGGCACTATAAAATCTCTGTAAATTGACGCAAACGGGGCATTATAAAATCTCTGTAAATTGATCCAAACGGGGCATTACAAAATCTTTGTAAATTGATGCAAATGGGGCATCATAAAATCTCTGTAAATTGACGCAAGCGGGGCATTATAAAATCTCTGTAAATTGACGCAAAAGAGAAAAACTGACTAATTTTTTTAGTAAAGTAGGCATTTTACTCGATATTTTGAGTTAGTTTACTTAAAATTTAACCTAAATATTTAATCCAACGTAGTGAATTAAAACAACTCCTTAGTTTGAGAAAATCAAGTGAAAGTCATTTTTACTCAAACATACGATTAAAAATTTACTCACCGCAGTGAGTCAGTGCTTCTCACTCAAATCCAATAAAGTGAGTTGAAACAACTCTTTATTTTGAGTAAACAGGGGGTGCAACAGTCCGACATCTACTCAAACGTGAAAACACACACATAAGAGATTGCAAGGGTCCTGAAGGGGTAAAATGGGAACTAGGTTTGGCCTGTTTTTGCCCTGGGAAATGGGATTTGAGTCACTGGGACTGGGATTTGCTCACTGGGAATGAATAAAAATACGTCGAAATGGGAATGGAACAGTTGTCTTTAAGCATGTCCAGTCAATGCTTAACTGGCCTTAACTAGTCTAACTAATTCCCTTAGTGAAACAAAAGAAACGGCAAACTGATCCTTACGGCAGAAAAACAGTTCTTACGTCTTTGCTTTGTTTATGAGAAATGCTTCACTCGCTTTTCGTACAGAGTCTCTGCTATTACGTATTAATTCCAGTGGTATAAGTTACATATCCTTACAGGCGCGGATACAGAATTTTTTATGGGGGGTGGCTACGGGTATGTGCTTAAGTCTATAAAACGTTTCATTGTTGCAATTAAAAAGAAAACTGTTAAAACCGTAGGTCTAAAGCGGGGGGAGTGGCTAGCCACCCAATCCCCCCCACCGTATCCGCCCCTGCCTTAGTAGAGTGTCCTGGTAGATTAAAGTGTTCTGATTTTGGAGTAGGGCAGCTGAGGTGATGTGGATTCTCTACAGAGCGGCGATGTTCACCAAAGCGTTCATTTATATTAGTTTGCGTTTTGTTTCTCCGATGTATTGACACAGTATATTGCGTTTAAAGCAATTTTTACATTGGATCATATAGATCAGGTTTTTAGAATTACATGTTATGTGATTTTAAATACAACGTTCCTCTTTAGCAGTAAAAAATGTGTATTTGTTTGGCCTTGTTGAATAAACTGACTGGTCAAACAGCGTGGGTGGTTGCATCTCCTGCTGGAGGCACCCATCTGATCTCTCTCGCTGGTTGGTTTCCTTAGTTTAGTATGTAGTAGTTTAGAACCACTTGGAATCAACAGACGCGACGAACTTCGTTAACTTTCTTATCACTAGTCAGTTTAGCTTATCACCCGTCAAACCCTTCACCATTCATATTCATTGTTCTTGTTATTCTTTAGTTTTTTTTTCAAAACCACCTGTATAACGGTTTTACAGTTGTAATCATTTATAATGCTAGCCCCGGTCTGAAGAAGCTTTGTTTTGCAAAACGAAATATTGGGCACTATTATATTCCAGTTTTATTTTATTTTATTTGCTTCTGTTCTGTTTTTCTACCGTAAGGATCAGTTTGCCGTTTCTTTTTTTCACTTCAAGTATTAATACTGATCTAGGTCTGGAAACCCAGATCCGGCCATTCTCGACGGTTTGTTGCAGTGATCGTACATTCTATGTTTCTTTTTAATTCCCTTTGTTTGGCAAACATCAGAAAACTGTTAAAAGTGCCTATTTTACACCAATTCTACGATAGGAATATCAGAATATTTTATTTTTCACTTGTCTTGCGGTCAACGATATTTGTGTGCAGCGGTGCAATCAAGCCAAAAACGCTGAGCATGCGTATTTACATGTTAAAAACAACATGGCGGGATCAGTGTCCGCAGGCGACAGGAATGTGAAGTGGCAGGAGAATATCACCCGTATATGCGGATGTGAATAGAAAAGAGTTGGTATGAAAAACACTGGGATTTTTCCAGAATTCTGCTAGTGGGAATGGGATTTGGACGCTGGGAAATGGGATTTTGAAAAAAAATTGGGCTGGGAAATGGGATTGGTACCCCCCCCCCTCCCCTTTAGGACCCTCGATTGCCGCTTCGCGAGAGAGAACGGGAAAAAAACGTATCGTTCAAAGGAAAAAAATTCAAAATACAAGACGCAGCTTAGTTCAACGGTGGTATTACTGTTGTATGAGATATGTGTCTCATGTACCATTTGGATCACAAATCTTTACTTCACATGTCAATGAAAAAAGTGAAAACCGGTAAGGAGCACACAGCTGACGCATCATTTTCATATTTTAGCCTTGCCTAAACAGCTCTTGAAAGAGGTGTTTTTAAAACCTGGAATTACCTGGAACGGAAATAGGAATGATTTCCAAAGAACGAGAGATTTAAAAGAAATGCATTGAAAAAGCCGTATGTGAGCTCGAAAAAAAATAATGGTGGATACAATGTAAAATACAATACAGTAAATCAAAGGCAATCATCAAAGCAATTTTCCGCTCGGCCGCTCGGCCGTGAGGTCTTGGGTGCGAATTGATCATGCGCAAGAGAGTCATTCCCGGCGGGCAGTTCGTGTTGGCGTTTTTTTCAACGAACTTCCATTGCTGCTCGCTTTCAGCCCGGCGTAACTAATCGATCAAAATCGATCATCGGAAAGCTGATCGATAAATCGATATCAATCGATCAGATCGGTCGATTACTATCGATTAATATCGCTAATCGATAAAAATCGATAGTCACAACTTTTCCACTATCCAAACCGTATCGATTTTTATCGATTATTAACGAGAAGACCGTGGGCCCCAATAGCACTATAGACTCTGTTCGAATTACAGAGTTGTAATCAATTGTCAGCATGTCTCGATCGGTAGTACACGGCCGTGTAGAGACGGCGAAAATGAAACCTCGTGTACAGCACGGTAACAGGAGAACCATTTAACGATCCCAGAGGCAGATGGAGAGTTGGTGGTGGTGTTATAAAACGTACCTGTAGCTCTCACATGTTGTTATCTCCGCCGTTACAGCAAGGACGTTCATAACAGACTTAAGAAGCCTTGGTATTCATTGTTTAAGACACGGGAATAAGGACTCATCATCGAAATTAATTAATAGAAATCGATAATAATCAATGAAAATCGATCAGAATCGATAAAATCGATAGTCACAACTGAAAATGGTATCGATTTTTATCGATTTCCGATAAAAATCGATTGATTAGAATCGATTAATATCGATTAATATCGATTTTATTGGGCTATCGATTTATCGATTAGTTACGCCGGGCTTTCAGAGCTCAAAACTTCACTTGCTTTGAAAAGACAACTTGTGATTTGAGCCTTTTTCTCGTTCCACGTTTTCTGAATAAGCTGCATGCAATGTTTTTACAAAATATCAACGATCATACGATATATCATACGATTGCTTCCAACGGTCCAACGGTCCTTCCAACGGTCCAACCTACATCCATCGTCAGGTCAAGTTTGACCGCCATGTTGGATAGTTCTTTAATGCTACACCAATTCAAGCGCTTCATTCTTGCTGCCCTTGTGATCCCAAAGGTAAGTAAGCTTACGTTAAAAATGTAAACCAGTTTAAATTTTATTTTTGGCTACATGTACCTGTACTGAAGATTTTATACGAATTTCAGGGTTCTGTCTTGGTGACTGTACGGGCTCACAGTCTTCACAAGGGATTTCACGTTGTATTTTGTTTAGTCTTTTGTTTTTGTCCGTGTGTATTGGTACACCAGAACAAAACCAATTTCAGCCTGCTCATTTGAATAAATAAGCTCATAAGAAACTAAAACTTGAATTTTAATATTTCCTTCAATCTTGCAATTCTGTTCAAGTGATGTTGATTTTTAACATGAAGTACATGTACAGTTTTATTTTCTCCTTATGCTCCTTATATTTATTTTTTTCTGAATTTTTCTGTCATTATAAAGGACGGACTGGGGACAGGGTATAAAACACAGTCTTCAGTTTAAATAAATATGACATTCAACTTCAAGTAGCCACATCAAGACACAAGTAGAACAAGAAGGACTGGACCTAAGCTACTATAATTATGGGATGCAGACAATCCCATGTGCTTTTCTTTTGGATTCGTTGGGCATGTGCTGTCAAGAAAATACTGATGGGCCTCATGGAGTACAGTATAAACAAACACATGTGCAAGCAACCATACTGATGAAAAGACAGTGTCAGAACAAGATAAAGATTGGTTTTGTTTGTTATTATTTCTAGATGCTTTGTATACTCGTGAAGAGCAGTGTTTAAGGTTCGAACATAGCCTCACCTTCTCCTTCCCTACCTCCTTCCCTCACCTTCCCTCAACACTGCTCTTTGCGAGTATCCATGAAGCACCTAGAAACAATGAAAACAATCGGTATGGTGACTTTGGCATGTGTTTGTTTATACTCCACTAGACTTTAGTTTTATCCGAATCCAAAAGAAAAGCACATGAGATTGTCTGCATCTCATAATACATGTAATGTAGCTGTACTGTAGCTTGGGACTTGGCCCAGTCCTTCTTGTTCTACATGCATCAAAGGAAATCTGTGGGGAGAGCACTAAAAATTCACATCATTACTCCTGCCCCAACAGTACCAGCCAAGAATCGGACTGCATACATGGTATAAAATGCAATGTTGGCAAAAGGGTAAAATAGTAGGAAGTTAAATAGCAATAATTATTGATGTTGAATGTCATATTTATTAAAACTTACATGTACATGTAAGACTGTGTTTTATACCCTGTCCTCAGTCCACAGTCCATCCTTTAGACTGACAGAAAAATTTGGGGAAAAAAATTTAAATTGACAAAAGTTAGGGGTGGTCCATCAGGTGGTCCATGGACCCGGGTCCATGTTTTGTAAACATCCTCAGTTTGGTGTATTTTTTAGTATGATTATAGTGCCTGCACAGCTGTAGGTCACAAATGTCATATCAGATGGCTCTTTGTAAAGAGAAAGGACCACCAGAAAAGAAGGCAATTTTAATTTGTTGTTGTAGGTACATGTATGTTGATTGATCATGAACAGATCATTAGTCTTTGTGAGATACATGTACATGAAATGTTTGCTAATGAGGATAAAACAAAAATAGAATCAACATGCATGTACAGCTGTAGCCATCGTGTGGGTAAATAGCATCATTATGTTATTTTTACTTTGCAATGTACTGTACAGCCTTGTCAAGGCTGTAAGGCTGTAAGGCTGTGCTCCAAATTTACATTATTGGTGCCAGCTTATAAGTTTTGTGAAAAGCTACATGTTTGTACACTTTCTGATCACTTAAGGTCAAAAGTAACATGCTACATGTACAGTATGGGCCACTGTGTGTTGCTAGAGCACAGCCCAACAATGCAAAATTTTACTTTTGGGCGACCAGGAAATCTTTGTTTTTGCACCAAACTTATATGCTAAGCACCCCAGATTTCAAGTGTTTGGAGATTTCGGGCACCCAACTATTTTTCTTAGAGCACAGCCTTGGTTGTCTAATACATGTACAGGTATGTAGTCAAAGTTTTTTTATCTACATGTAAATGGTGACTATTTCCTTTATTTCTTAGAAAACTGAGTGACAAAACTACAATACCAAAACAGGCAGTAATGAAAAAGATGTAGAATGGTCTGAGCCAGAGGTACGTGTATACTATCTTTCATCTTGCAGCAATGGAACTTGTGTGATTACATGTAATTTTATTTTGTCTAACCCCCAGCCTGATACACTGTATTGCAAGTTACAATGCATTGCACCGCCATGGGAATTCCTCTTGATTTCTAACATTCCCATGCATGTACAGTGTAAGAGAGCATGTGAACATCATAGACATCAATATTACTACATGTAACTTCTGCTTATGGACTCCATCTGTCTCTTTGAGGATAGATCCTGTAGTCATGGTCTCATTAGCACACAACTCTCCAGAGTAGACTTTCAAATGCAGGAGTTGTGCGACTCTGTGTTGTGTTTATACATGTACAGGAGCATAATTTGCACTGTTCTTGTCTTGCATGTATAATTATGATAGATACATGAATATAAAGCAGTTGGTTTCAAATGAAACTGTGATAATGAATTGGCGGGGGAGTGAAACAAAATGTTAGTATTATCAGCCTTCTTGATAAAGTAAATTGTCACCACATATAAAAGAATTACAAAGGTAATGTTTTTTAGTGCTAGCCCTCAAAACATCAGCCTTAATTTACTGTATGTGTACGTTGTGTGTATCAACATTCAGTTGATCAAACTAATCCACACGTAAACAATGAAACAACTGACATTATTCTTCTAACAATATTTTTTTTCTAATTACAAAACAGAACAACAGGGTACACTGTAGAAGAAGATACATTGTAGTGATGATGATTGCAGTGACACTGTGCATGACAACACGCAAGTAAGTATGTTGTTATGAATAAAACCCTGAATAAAGAAATAAACAAACAAACACAGCATGTGCAAGCAACCATACAGTGTACATGTACTTCCCTCCCCCTTCCCTCACTCACTACATTGTACATACATGTATTACCAGCAGGAAAACTGGGAAACTAACACACTTTAAGAAAAGTGAAACAGGAAAACTCATTTATAAATTTTTGAGAGCTTGAGCATTTGTACTCACTTGTGGATCATCATCAGTTAAGACTGGAAACTTTTTGTCACTGACTTGCTGATATTTAAAGTCCTGGGTCAATCAGTTTTTACTTCCCAAGTTGTTCAAGTGTTCACTTTACCCTTGCAGTGCCTCTTTGCACATTAGGAGAAAATGAGTACTGCCACATTACCAGACAACATGCAGAGTCTTATACATGTATGTACACGTATTTGTGATAACGGCATTCCAACTGGAGGAGTAACAGCATATTTAGAGTTTGCAGAATTCCTCTGGCCTTTGTTTTATTATTTTTGTGATATGATGCTCTGTTTTCTTAACTTAACGATAACCAATATGGCTCCCTGTACATAGGTTAATTCCTTGTGAAAGCACTTACCCTACATGTATACTGTCAGTCAAAAATGTTAGTTTTCTGGTTCATAATTTATAGACTCAGGACAGAACCAAGGATAACAAACAACCTGATGCTGTTGAAACAGAATCTAGTAAGTTGACACATTTATAATGTGATTGATGTTTGTGGTGATTAGATACAGGGAATTCAACATCATTTCGATGCATTTGTTGAAAAAGCTGTATGGTGGCCGAGGACTGCCACTGGGTTTTCTGGGCATTTTTTTCTTTTTTTAGGCAAATAAAATGCAAATAAAATTAAAAACAAATGCAAATGCAATGAAATGTAAAACAAAAAGCAAACTGAAATCAAAGTCAAACTCAATTCAGATTAAAATCAAATAAAATGCAAAACTAAAATGCAAATAAAATTAATATCAAATGCAAATGCAAGGAAATGTAAAACAAAAAGCAAAGTGCAAATCAAAGTCAAACTCGATTCAGATTAAAATTGAATGCATTTTTAAAAGAGAATGCAAAACAACAAAAAAATCAATTTCAAACGAAATTCGAAAAGCAAGTGAAAGTGAATTTCGCCGTGGCCGAGCGCTGCCACTACCATCATGCTACGCGCGCTTAAGAGCGTCTGTCTGAGAAACCAGGCAGAGGTCACGGATCGGGGTCGGCCGATTCCTAACATATTTTGCTAGTTTAATACATTCGATCAGTGATGCTCAAAGGCAGCATGCTTAGTTTTTAAAAGCTTTTATCCCCCAAAACTGTTATTCTAAGCCATCAGAGCCTTGATGAAATCATGCTCAGTTCAAGATACGAAAATGAAATATGCAGGTACACAAAGTCAATATTTGCATATGCTTATTCAATCTCATTTTTACTGTTCTAGTTATAAGGCGGTGGTTATTTTGCGGGCCAAAGATTTCCATAGATTCATCAACATCCCGTCTTTCTATATCGCTATACAAAACTTTGGGACCTATAAAATCTGAAATCTAAAATCTAACAAAGATGTTTCGGTTCCCCGGCTAGTGTAATGTGAATAGGGCTACATGTATTTGTTTTTTAAAGAATCTTTGAATAGATATGTCCAACAAGGCTTGCAAAGATCCGAATCACTAGATTTTCTGAAATGCAGAGTATCTATAAAAAAAATAGCCCTATTCACAGTTCACGCAAAAGGTATATTAAGGGACCCTCATTACACTAGCCGGGGAACCGAAACATCTTTGTAAAATGAAACCCAAGCCCACACGGTAATTCGACAGTTAAGCAAATTTGTGAAAAGTAAATAACAGTATTATTGAAGTACCTTGTTACCTATAATTTCTTTCCAACTTTCTAGAAAATCAGTAAGTTTAATATTTGAAATAAGTCGACTAAGAGTCCGTTACATCAAAGTGTGACGTTGTGACAAACTGTTTGGTATTAATTTTGTTGAAAGTCCGGCTAAAATACATGCACAAATCGTTTCAGATTTTATAGGTCCCAAAGTTTTGTATAGCGATATAGAACGACGGGATGTTGATGAATTTGTGGAAATCTTTGGCCCGCAAAATAACCACCGCCTTATAACTAGAACAGTAAAAATGGGATTGAATAAGCATATGCAAATATTGACTTTGTGTACCTGCATATTTAATTTTCGTATCTTGAACAGAGCATGATTTCATCAAGGCTTTGATGGCTTAGAATAACAGTTTTGGGGGGTAAAAGCTTTTAAAAACTAAGCATGCTGCCTTTGAGCATCACTGATCGAATGTTTTAAACTGGCAAAATATGGAAGGAATCGGCCGACCCCGATCTGTGACCTCTGCCTGGTTTTCTCAGTCAGGACGCTCTCAAGCGCGCGTAGCATGATGGTAGTGGCAGCGCTCGGCCACGGCGAAATTCACTTTCACTTGCTTTTCGAATTTCGTTTGAAATTGATTTTTTTGTTGTTTTGCATTCTCTTTTAAAAATGCATTCAATTTTAATCTGAATCGAGTTTGACTTTGATTTGCACTTTGCTTTTTGTTTTACATTTCATTGCATTTGCATTTGATATTAATTTTATTTGCATTTTAGTTTTGCATTTTATTTGATTTTAATCTGAATCGAGTTTGACTTTGATTTCAGTTTGCTTTTTGTTTTACATTTCATTGCATTTGCATTTGTTTTTAATTTTATTTGCATTTTATTTGCCTAAAAAAAGAAAAAAATGCCCAGAAAACCCAGTGGCAGTCCTCGGCCACCATAAAGCTGATTTATTGTATTGCAAGGTTACCCGTTACTAGGCAGGGATGACAACATTGAGTAGGAGAAAAAGCAGGTTGTGAAACAAGAGCGATGGCTCTTCAAGTCTGTGCTCTGAGAAAGATTGCAGGAAACCGAAAGCTCTGAACTTGTGTAAAACCAGGGTGCCCAGCATTGAGTTTTATGCAAAAACTTAGATTTTCTAGTTGCCTCAGGGCAAAAGTAAGTTACCAGGAAACACCAGGCACTGCTAAAGCAAAGCCCTGCTCTTTACATGTATATCACAAAACCTTCAGTTTTCGACCTACAGTGTGTACAGTGTAGGACATGGCCACATTTTCCAAAATGTTGAAAAGCTAGTGTGAGACTAGTTGGTTTGATGGAGTTCTCAGACTCATTGTTTAAATTGTAAAAAAAAAGTACATTCTGACTTGCACGCATTATTTTGCTTCCTTTCAGATTTCAGCATTCTATGCATCAATTACTGCATTGTTTTTTCTGAAGGCCAAGAAACTTAGTGATGTAAAGTAATGAATTCCATAAAGGAGCTGACCAATTCCAAAAAGGTCAAACATATTCCAAAGAAGCTTTAGTCATAAAGTATAAAAGATTACATAGAAAATTTATATGTCAAATACAATCCACATATGGAAACATTATTGAAAGGAAGTTTATAATACATGTTAGGCCAAGGCAAACATTCATGTTACAGTTTATTACATGTGATTATTTATTTTAATCCAACCCAGATAAGTAAATATTAAGTGAGAATTTATTTAAAAAATGCTATACAGTATTGTAGTGCTATTTTCATGAAAGTACAAATGATGAATTTAATGTCTTATTTAATTTTTTTATAGAATTATTTCCCATGTACAACCTGTATCAGACCATTATGTGTGTTGTATTTTAGATTTTATTTGACAGCATTTAGGTTTTATCAAAATTTTTATACATTTTAATTAAATTATAGAGATTTAGAGAACAAAATTATTATAGAGAATTATTAGATTTACCTTCTAAAACAATCATTATTTGGAGTCGTAGATAAGATTTTTATGCAGTTTTTCTCCCTGAGATTGTCTTTGATGGGTTTCTTTGGGCATACCACTTTTAGAGGAAATATATAGCTTATATCAAGATTTAACAGATTGAAATATATCTTAATGAACACCTTCATGTAACTTTGTTGAAATTTGATTGTACTGTATAATGAGACTTAAGCTACATGTATGTCACACACTGGGCACCTGTCAGACACCATTTTGAAACATAAGCATAGCAGGGAGTTATGGGTATGTAAAACAGTGGATTGAGGGTCGAGTGCTTCTAAAGCAACGAAATATGCATTTACACAGAGAGCCAGTGCTGACTTAAGTGCCCGATAATTAATTCTCAGGCACCAAGTGTGAACTGAGCTTACTGAAGACCTTTTAATTTCACTTAATACAATGTATAACTCTGGTGTTTAAAATCATACATTTTAAAACAGTTGCATTCCGCTGCCATTAGTTTTATTTGAACTTCAGAGTTAGGGCCTGGTCGCACTACAGTCAAAAGCAAAAATTAGCCCGTGCAATTTAATGACATAAAAACAAAAACATTCCACAAAAAGCGTGTCCCACCGGAGCGGTTTCTTTTGTTTTCCTCGATTTTTGCACGGGCGGATTTTTGTTTTTGACTGTAGTGCGACCAGGCCCTTATTAAATAAAAGGCCGTAAAGTTGTTCGATCCTTTTGTTTAACTGTAGCAAATATTTTCTTCCTACAGCTAGATTTTGAGAGTAATGTACATTTAGACATTTTGCAAGAATTTATATTTGCAATAAAATTTTAGAAATTTACAGACATTATATGAACTTCTCTGTGACATTTGTGTGGTTTATTTGTGAACATTTTACTAACATTTTATGCAATGTTTCCTTTACTTTTTACAGATATTTTAGTGAGATTTTATTCTATGCATGTTTCACGCGTTCCTTTTATACATACTGATTTTACAGAGAAAATGTGGACATTTTGCATAGATTTAGTGCAATAAAATACATACATTTTACAAGCATTGTATGTACTTTTCTGTGACATTTTGTGTAGTTTTTTTGTGTACATTTTACAAACATTTCATTAAGTTTTTTTGACTATCTTTTTACAGAGTTTATAAGGAGATTTTATGTTTTTTTCTTGTGCCATTTTTACAGAGAAAGTAGAAAGATTTTGCAGGGATTTGTTTGTAACATATAATCTCTGTAAATTTTACACAAAATTTACAAGAAAAACATCAAGATTACATACATATTTTATGCGATCTTGGCGCAGAAAATGTGCTGTAATTTACAGACTTTTTACGAAGTTACAAAATCTCTGGGAATGTGCACGTTTACAGAGTTCGTAATTTACAAAGGAAATGTAGACATTTTACAGAGATTTAACTAACTTTAGTGAAGTCTGTAAGTGGTTCAAGTTTTCCAGTGAGCTATGGTGTGACCATTCAAATGAAACCTCTTCAGCAGTACTTTTGCATGGTACCATTTGTTCTAACTTTTGAGTCTGTTGATGAAATCCTATGGTGTGACCATTCAAATGAAACCTCTTCAGCAGTACTTTTGCATGTGCAGTACTTTTCAATGTTTCACGAAATAAAATTTGGGATTTTTCTTGAATTTTGATAATGCCTACCCTTTGGAGTAAAGGGTTAAGTTTTGATAAAAAAAGTTACTACTTATTTCATTTTTACTTTAGTCTTACCAGTAATCCACATACTGATATAGTTATTATAGTTAGTTTGATTTCAGCACAATAACAAATATTATCATATTATACATGATCACAGACTTTTTAGTCCAATGTGTGTGCGTTTTCCAGGAAATATCCATACTCCCCCCATGCAAAGTCATTGGAAATTCTGAGGGGGAGGGGGTCTAAAAAACTAAAAAGATAAGTATGAAGCAAAGTAGGAATTATTACCAGAGGGCTGGGAAGGGGGGGGGGGAGGCAGTTGCTTTAAACCAAAAATACCTTCTGTGGTGGAGCTATGAATGTTAATTTTTTTAGAACAACACAATATCGTAACCTACACATTAATTGTATAGTGTACTGCACCTTTACACTTTAAGTACGGAATCGAATTCTTTTGGATTTGCACAAAACAAATATATATTTTGCGGGATCTATATTTTGCAATTTTGGAGAGACAGAGTGCGATTCACGGAAAGTGCAGTACAGCGTTCAAGGTCAGGAAAACAAAAAACAACTGTCAAAGCTTGGTAGTAAAAACGAAGGCGACATAAGCAAAATTAAAAATACTTCATTTTCTTTGGCGAGTTTATTAACAAACATGTTGCCTACTATCTCTGAAGAGGACTTATAAAGTTCAACGAACCTAGCCAAGCCAAGCCCACCACCCCTCTCGTATTAACCCATCTTAACTCATCTTAACCCCATCCCATTACGATGGAGACTGGGATCCGCTACTGTTCTCGGTTCCTTAGTTTGCCGTCAAATAACTTTTGTGTGAATTTCGATCAATTTGAAGAATTGTCATTTTGTTTTTTACTGTACCCAGGAGACATATGATGAACCAGTTCTTCTTTGTGACCCTTTGTCCCCACCGTTAGGCGTTTGCCAATTTTTTTTTTTTATTTCAAGATGGTGATGGCTGGGGAGATTGGTTCGGCAGGGGGGGGATAGGCACTACTGGAAATGACTGATGCATTACACTAGAAATACTTGCTAAATCGTTTGCCATATGTCTGTCATTTATAATAACAGTCACGCTTAAGTCACTTTATAATAACAGTCACGCTTCACAAGGGTGAGTAAAAAAATGTGGTATGGTATTGACCTACAAGTGGTGTATACTATTACAGTACGAGCACCTTGCCTTTGCCTCTGACTTCGTCGTCACTCGTGGCCGTTATACAGATGTGTCCATTTGTTGTCACTGTAGCACCAGTTATCCGGTCTGTTTTCTCCAACTCAAGTTCAATGCTGCGTTCAAAAGTGCCTTCTTTACTGTAAAACAACACTTGTGAGCGGTGATCTGGGGTCCGTGAGGCAATGATTACGTCTCCACTTGTCGAATGAAAAGTTATGGCACAGGCTTGTTGAACCACTGGGAACTTGTAAATGTAACGTGAAACGAGGGAACGATCATCTTCGCCATCGCATGCATCAGATATACTGGAAAACACATAAACATTGGACTGCTTGTCGACCGTGTCCAAGACCATAACGCGATCATCAGCAGCTGTGATATCCTTGATCATGATCCATATCAATGTTTCTCGGAAAAGTAGCCCATATGCTCTCCTTTCCTATTGCACACCACAACATAATTTCGATCTGACTGTGACAGTTGTGTGCTGTCATCTGACGCCTTATCCAAAGAAAAACGTCCCGATACAAGGAGGTAATTGTTTGTTACTTTCACTGTCTCTGCAAGGAACTTGTCGTCAACAGTAAAATGACGTTGTAACAGGGCGAAATGGTCAGGTGACTGGTTGAACATGTACATGTGAGCCATATTAGCACGATTACTCGTTGCAATTCTGTTCACCAGTACGTAAATGTTGTCATCTTTGTCACTAGCTACAGCAACTACACTATGGCGTATCGTTTTAGTAACCTCAATGGGAGGACCAAAGGAGTATAGGAAGGTGCCAGAGGTGTCAAAAACTTTAACACATTCATCTCTGCTGTCGACAACAAGAAACTGTCCAAGAGTGTTTGTTGCGATACTCATTGCAGACTTGAGACATTGCCGCTCCTCTTTCCCCTTCTGGCCAAACGACCAAGCCAAAGAACATCCACCCATTTGTAGTTTACGCAGCGTGTTTGCCACTCTTGGGTCACGTAGAGGATCGACTTTCTCATCCCCGATTTGAACGCAAGGCCAGACTTTATCGCCCACCATTAAAGTGACATCGTAGATGATGCGATTTATTTGACATACCGAGGATATAATTTGCCTGCGTTCATCCTTGCCAAACTTTGACTTGACGCCTTTCGTAAGTTCAACGCGAAAATTCTCTCGAACGAATGGCATCAAGTGTAGTTCTTCAAGGCCCGATCTACACGCCGCTACAGCGCTCTCAGGATTTTCCACTTTTTCCAATACTGTTGCCATCAAACGGACAACCATGGCAAGAATACGATCGGAAGGAGTCAGAACTTCATTGTTGAAGGCTTTTGTCGCTTCTCGGCGGGCGTCGTCGAATCTTTTTTTTGCGTCGAAGAGCGCTTCCTTATCCGTCTCACTGAGATCGTTTAAATTCAACCCATTCAGTTCCTCTGTAAGAGACGGTGCGTGTACACCCACTGCCGTTACCTTCATTACTTTATTTAGGAACACGAGCCCCTCCTTGAAAAAGGAAATACTTGCTCCGAGATCACTCCTCGCCATTGCATCCAACTTCTTATTGACATTGTCCATTTCGTCCATGATCCAGTTGCGTAATTGTTGGTCTGTAACGTCGCCATCTTTCAGCTTGTTTGCTACGTTTTGTCGACCTTTCTTTACGAGAAAGCCGAGGGTACTTTTCAAAACAGCCGTCACAATCGAAGACATGACTTGTTAGAAACTGGGGTTGGTTTATTGTTGTTAGCTTGTTATAGACGTAGTGATTGTGGAATGCCGCTATATCTAGTTACGGCAGCCAGTTGGAAAATAAGGACTGGACTCTGGACTGGACTGGAATTTACTTTTTGTGGCTACTGGTATGTAATACCAGTAGCTACATTGTCATCGGGTTGTAAATAAGTAAGTCCGTAAGTTCGTAATATGTAAGACCGGAAGTAATGTAATTTATGTCAGTTTCGACCATGGAGTTCCTGAAAAAATGCTTCCACGAGTCACTTTGAAGGTTTTCCTGACCATGTGGCGAATTTTGAATCGTTCCATATGCGTTTTCCCTCTGGAATCGTTAGTAAAAATGTTTATCGAGCGTGTAACAGCCGCCATCTTGGAGAAATGACGTCAATTCCTAAAATAAATAATTTTACGGGCTCTGTTAACGATTTGCTTCGCTAGTCCAGTGGATTGTATCCCAGCTAGCCTAGTTACTGTATTTAGTATAGGCGGTGCTCTCTTTTTAATTTCCCGGTGAGGTGGGGTTCATTTCCCTGGCGAGTTTGGCGAGCTGCTGGTGCTCCCTCACCGTGGCGTTCTCAACTCCCCATGTTTTTATTTCCCCCTGTAGTTAATGACCCTAGGGCAATGCACTTCGCCTTATGGAACGCCACAAAAAAAAATGTCCAGTGGATTGTTCCGTTGGATATATTGCGTAGTCGTACGTCGTAGGTTCGACTCCCGACGAAGTCAAACTTTTTTTCTTTTTTTTTGTTTTTGTTTTTTTCCGAGACAACCTTTAAGTTTTTTTTCTTTTTGTCGCTAAACAATCCTGCAGGCCGCATCACCATCAATCGTTTTTAAAATATCAATCCCGTCGATGTAAACCCGCAACGTAATTGTGGGAGATGATGATCCGATATGCTGTGCGATGTTTTCCGATGTTTCTTCTTCATCATCTTCATGAATCTTCGGCGTTTACGGCGAACGACGACAAACTTCGACGATTGTCGTCATCTATTGGAAGTTATCGACTTTCTATTGATTAAAAACGTTGCATGCGTCTTTCCAAGTCTTTGAATGCGTCTTTTCACATGAAAACAGTGGCGTAACTTTATATCTTTGACTCCAGAGGCTTTGACTCCAAGAATTAACATCTTCTTTGTTATTACTACAAAATCTTCTTTTACACTCCGCTACGCATTCTCAAGAATGCACAACTGCATATAACTATTGTTAATAAGCGGATAAAATACTGTAATTTCCATTAATAAACAAGGCAAGATATTGCTTGGCTACAAAATCATTCAATGACAGATAACATTTGTCTACTTCCCGACTCTTTCCATACCCGCTGCAGCAATTGTCTAGTGAACAAGGAGCCCGATGGGCTTCGAAACTGGCTCGTTTGGTCTCAGTTTTCACCCTGTTTTCATTTTAGAGTTTTACATGCATATTAGCAATTCACAATATACAATATAGAATCTATCAATATGCACAGTCCAGTCCACATTTACATTCTACAGCTCGCTTCACGCACTTCTTATTGTTAAGGGGGGGGGGGGGAGGTGGGGGTTGGGCAATTATTAAAAAAAAAAAATCCTGCACAGCGAAAGTAAAGAAAAAAAATAATAACGCACAGCGAGACAAAGTAAAAAAAAGGTATGGAACAATCCCGATAAAAATTCTTGCACAACATCAAGACAGAAAAAGAAAATCATGATCAGAAAGCCACTTCCCTTAAATGAGCATGACTTCCTCCTAGACGTCTCCTAAAACGAAGAAAATGAGGAAAACATATGGTTGTATTTTGAAATAATCACGGAAAAGGGCTTATCTTGCAGAATATCTAACCAAAATTAGTCAAAGGTGAAGCGATCGATGAATGTCACAGCAGCTGCAACAAACTAACTATCGATGTCTCACAAATCCAACAGCCGAATCTTGTTACAGTATCGTTTTGTTTTACAACAGCAAACGCGGATGATATCGTTTTTTTTTATAACGATCGAAGAAAGTACAGTCTTTAGTTTTTATATTGGGGGTTTTTGAACGACAAGAAAACTAGGCCAAGCATAATCACGAACGGTTACTTTAGGCGACACACTTTTGAAAAATCCAGGTATACATATATATGACATACAACAGAGTGACAGAAAATGATTGGTAAGAAAGAAGCTAAATGTCACTAATCATTTTCTGCTATTCTGTTGTGTGTCATATTTCAAAAGTTTTAGCGGAGCTCTGCGGGCCGAAGGCCCGCGCGCAGCTCCATACTCATAGAACCCATCTCCGTCATTTTTCATGGTCATGGCCAGCGGCATGTTTCGCGGGCGGCGTCTGTCATGTCTGTCTGTCCTTACGAACGAACGTTTTTCGCGCGGCTACACAGCCGAATGTCACGTCAGCTACGCTCACACTCCTGTTGAGTCAATGGTTAACCATTGAGTTTAGCCGAGAAAACCATTTGCAAAGTTGTTTTTCCCGGCATTTATCCGCGGTTTGCTATTCAAGACAGGTTTCACATTTGCCAAACAGTGGTCAAGACCGCATTTGAGGCTGCGTAACTCTGCAAGTCAAGCGTTTTGGAGGAATATAGAGCTAAGTGCTTAAGCTTATTTTTAAACCTGATTTCGTCCTAACTTTAAGCTAGTATTATTACTTTACTGTTCTATATTGTGCAATTTTGGCTTGCATTTAAAAAGGTTTCAATTTTGAATAATTAGGTTATATAAAACGTGCTTAAATTCAGTTGTCAATTCATGATTTCTTTCATCGAAGAGAATCAGCTCGGCCTCGATGAATGGTACGTTTTGCTTTTAAACATAAACTAATGGAGATTTGAACAAATTTTTTCGAAAGAAGATTGGGTTGTCCATTTTTATGTGTTTGTTCATTCATTACATTGGTTGAAAAACGATTTTATGTAAACAAAACAAGACTGATTTTATGGTACCGTTCTATCGTCACTCGCGTCACCTTAATTATGCAAATATGTTTGTGTATTTTTTGCAATTTTGATTTTCAAATCAGTTTCTCGGGCAATTTTTGACAAGCAACAAGTGTATTTTATTCGGAAAGTAGTCGTACTAGTTATTCTAGACGGAGAAAAAGTTGTTTTTGTGAACTTTTGTACGGTCTAAATGTACTGTGCAGACGGTCGCGTGATACTGTTTTTGAGAATTGCTAAAATTGAAAAATAGCCTTTGTCAATCTTAATTCTAGTGCTTTTAAACATAAATTAATGGAGATTTGAATAATTTTTTTCGAAAGAAGATTGTGTTGTCCATTTTTATGCGTTTGTTCATTCATTACATAGGTTGAAAAGCGATTTTATGTAAACAAAACAAGACTTTGATTTTATAGTACCGTTCTATCTTCACTCGCATCGCCTTACGCAAATATGTTTGTGTATTTTTGCAATTTTGATTTTCAAATTAGTTTCTCGGGCAATTTCTGACAAGCAACAAGTGTATTTTATTCGGAACATAGACGTTCTAGTTATTCTAGACGGAAAAAAAGTTGTTTTTGTGAACTTTTGTACGGTCTGAATGTACTGTGCAGACGGTCGCGTGATAAGCTTACTGTTTTAGAGAATTGCTAAAATTGAAAAATAGCCTTCGTCAATCTTAATTCTAATGCTTCCGACCTTTCACCTTAGTTAAGCTTGTTCACAGAGCGACGCTGTTAGGCTAAGCCTATCTATATATATTATATGTAACGGTCCTTTTATATCTGTATTCATTTTTCTTTTTTAGCCCCCGTAGGTTTGTTTTGCAAACCGAAAAATCGGCAAACGTATTTGTTTTTTTATTTCATTTCTGTCTCATTCTCTTCTCCTTGCCGTAACGATCAGTTTGCCGTTTTTACCTATACTATTTCAAGATTTTTACTGATCCAGGTCTACGATAGATCCGGCACTCTTCATTGGTTTGTCGCTGTGATTTTGCCGTTATTATATAGTTTTTGTTAACATTGAGCCTGCAATATGTAATGGTCACCTACTTTACTCATGGGCACGGCGTTGCCTAGGCTTGTACTTCAGGTACTTGGTGTATCCCTGATCATAATGTATGGTACTTCATGTAATCCTTATTGTAATGTATTTAGATATATTGCAGTGTAATTTAGGATCGGATTACAGTATCTAGGATTGAAGCACTGATTTTAGTATTTAGGGTTAAGCACTGATTCCAGTATTTCCAGTGTATCGAAAGGGTTAGTTCTTATATATGGTCTGGGCATATTATCTTATACCCCTTAAAAATTACAGTTTCCGGCAGTTAGTCCTCGGTGGTGTAGTGGATAGTGTGCATACAGCAGATCATACGGCCCGGGTTCGATTCCCTATTCTACTGTTGTTTTATCTTTTATTTCTACTGAAGTAAAAACTAAGGCATGGTTCACACGTGCCACGCAAGTGCAAATGCAAATGCAAACGCAAACGCAAGTGCTTTTCACCTTGCGTTTGCGCTTGCATTTGCGTTGAGCCCGGTTCACACGTGTGAAACGCAAACGCAAGTGCAAATGCAAATGCAAGGGAATGAAAATTTTTCCATTCCTTGCGTTTGCGCTTACACTTGCGTTTGCATTTGCGTCGCACGTGTGAACCAGGCGTTGGAGGGAGGGGAGCCCACGATATGCAATTCGTCGCCCGCCTTACCCATGGGGATGGCATTGGAGGGAGGGAAGGGGTGGGGAGAGTGGGGAGTTGCATGCATCACAGTTAGAAGTTGGGAAGAAATATATAACCCTTCCTGTCTGGTTAATAAAAAATCCAAAACAGTAATGTTTGATTTTTCTCTTCTTTTTATAGATAATGGTAATGAATCTGAGACAAAGGAAAATAAAAATGGAACTGGCATGGTTTGAGAATTTTCCAACCAGAAAAATATCAAACTACCACATATACGATAACACCAGTGACATTGTAAATTCGACCCTTAACCCTCGGACGTCGTGCAAGCAAACTTATTCCCACACCGTGTTACAAGGGGGGGGGGGGTGTTGCAACACTCCCGTGGGTTTTTGCGATGTTGCAATATTTCGGAAATATTTTACGTCTAATAGATAGTCTGTGATATGCTCTACAAGATAAGGTAAATATTATGGGTTGTGGCGCTGCTGGAGGTCCATGACGTCATCCAAAATGACCGCCAAGATGGCCGCCACCTTGGATTTTACTAAACTTCAAATTTATCGGAAAAATGCGGAAATTGCAAATATGTTTTGCTAGAGTTGCAAAATAACATACAATTAAACGTTTTGATGCTTTTGGTAGCATTTTATATCTTTTCGCTGACAACTCATGTCACTTATGACGTCATATCTCGTTACCATAGCAATCGGTTGTCACCAAACTTTACCAAAATGTCTCTCAATGATAAACGAACAGCTACTGAAGACGGTATTTGCTAATGATAAATGGTCTTGAAAAAATCGAATAAAACTCTTAAGGGGGGAGTGGCATCCACCCCCTCCCCCTTGTACGTCCGAGGATTAATAATAAATAATTTACAGATTCACAACAACGCTACAACTTTTAAATAAATGTGGCAGTTTATTTTTCGAACAACTAAATCAATATGAGTTTTCCAAGATACATGCTCATTAACCATTATGCCAAGAAACTTTGAATTTTCTATGTACTGCACAGTTATATGTTATCGATTGCATAAAACAATAAATCAAACGGAATAAGAACAACTACTCTTCGAGCAGTGAAGTCGTGCTTTAAGAAGCTTTAAGGGTCCTGTAAGTACCCCTAAGGTACGAGAATTAATTCAATATATTGTTATGATTTGTTTTATATGTACTGAGTAGCTTTTCCGGTCACACTAGATGATCCGTCACGAACGTTACTACACTGTACGTCATTTGAAACCTTTAATCAGTCTTTCGCAATCACTCGTGCATGCAAGGTCAACTTAAACTTTTATATTTATACTTCCATTTATCTGTTGCTCGAAAAGAAAGAAAACGAAATCGTTATCGAATGGAACTCTCGCCAAACCCGGCAATAATGTGAGTTCCTTTTACTTGATATGTTTCGTTTCGTCATTTTCCTTTTTCTTATGTTGTAAATAAATCCAATCATCCATGAGCTTGAAGTTGCTATATCAACTGATATGACGTCACTAACACTTCGCCTCAGGCTATAAACCACTTGAAAAAGTGAACTTTTTCACTTTTTGGAGCCCATTCTAAAAGTCGTGCGCTTGGCTCGTAGCCAAGGGCACGACTAATTAAGAATATAAATTACCAATAGTATATACTTTTAGGATAAACAGCATCGATTTATTTTATTAACGTTACGTGTATGTTAAGTCCCCTAGTGTTGGAAGTGAGCAGTAATGAATGTAAATATTTGTAAATATTGCTTGCTGTTGAATAAGCAAACAATAATTTAAAAAAATAAAAATAGAAAGTATTCTGTTACATGACATTTTTTGTGGGAGTTTAATTTTGCATAATGACGATTTTTTTTTTGTATTTTGAGGAAAAATGTTTCTGTAGTAAAAACGAGCACTACATCAGCACTGATTTATGGGATTAAACTATATAGTCTTTTTCTTTCTGAAATGACGGTGCACAGTAATTCAATAATGTTTCGAAATCGTCAGCTTAGTGGAATTCTCAATAGTGGAGAAAAATATCATGCTATTCGGTAGTGACATATAACCGAGGGAAAGCATTAGCGTATGAAGTGTTTTATCTTGTTACAGTTTACACTACAAACACTTTGCCGAATCTTTATCGCGATAGCGATACACGATTTCCGTTCATTGCTGCCACCTAACTAGCAGCTTCACATGTCATGACATGTCAGTCACAGAATAGTTTTTCGTCAAATGGTGACCTACAAATGGTGTATTGTTATTGTAATACGAGCACCTTGCCTTTGCGTTTTCTGGTATTTTGGGCCGTTATATAGATGAGTCCATCTGTTCTCACTGTGACATCTCTCTCCGCCGCAGAGGCCTCCCAGTCACGCTCCACGCTTGGCAAAAAAAACGCGCGGAGGCTGGGTAGAGGTAAAAAGTAAAGCGCGCGGGGAACTCTGGGAAGCTCTTCCCATCGTTCCCCGCGCTCTCATTTTCTCTTTTACTGTTCTTTACTGATAGGAGCCTCTGCGGAGGAGAGAGTTGTGACACCAGTTATCCGGTCTGTCTTCTCCAGCTCAAGTTCAATACTGCGTTCAAAGGTGCCTTCTTTACTGTAAAACAACACTTGTGAGCGGTCATCTGGGATCCGTGAGGCAATGATCACGTGTCCACTTGTTGAGTGAAAAGTTATGGCACAAGCGTTTTTGGCCACTGGGAACTTCTGAAGGTAATCAGATGTATTGATAAACACATAGACAAAGTTGGACTTCCCGTCCAAGATCATTATGCGATCATCAGCAGCTGTGATATCTTGGATTTGTTTCATTGTGTCCTCGGATAAGTTGTCAATAAGCTCTCCTTTCGTATTGCGCACCACGACATAATCAGGATCTGACATCAGTGTATAGTCGTCCGAAGCTTCGCCAGGGGAAAAACGTCCGGGTACAAGAAGGAGATGATTGTCTGTTACCTTCACTGTCACTGCTTTGAACTCGTCGTCAACAACAAAATTATTTTGGAACTGACTTAACCGGTTGAACACGTGCACACAAGCTATAGTTGTCTCGTTTCTCACTGTCTCTCCTTGGACCAAAAGGTAAATGTTGTCATCTCTATCAGTAGCTACAGCAACCAGGCGACCAGAACTATTTTTCACGTCTTTATTCTCAGCTGAAAGACCAATGGAATACAGGAAGCTGCCAGTTGTATCAAACACTTTAACAAGTTTATCCAAACCGTCGACAACAAAAAGATGTCCAAGAGTGTTTGATGCAATACTACGCGCCGACTTGAGACGTTGCTCCTCCTCTTTCCCCTCCTGGCCAAATGACCAAGCCAAAGAACATCCACCCAATTCTACCTTACGCAGCGTGGATACCACTCTTGAGTCACGTAGAGGATCGACTTTCTCATCTCCGATTTGAATGCAAGGCCAAATGAAGAGCCCTTCTTTTTCGCCCATCTTTAATGTGACATCGTAAATGATACGATTAATTTCACACACCAAGGAAATAATTTTCCTGCGTTCATCTGTGTTGAGCTTTAACTTGACTCCTTTCGTTAGTTCAACGCTGAAATTTTCTCGAACGAACGGCATCAAGTGTAGTTCTTCGAGGCCCGATCTACACGCCGCTACAGCGCTCACAGGATTTTCCACTTTTTCCAATATTGTTGCTATCAAACGGACAAACATGGCAAGAATACGATCGGAAGGAGTCAGAACTTCATTGTTGAAGGCTTTTGTCGCTTCACGGCGGGCGTCATCAAATCTCTTCTTTGCGTCGAAGAGCGCTTCCTTTCCCGACTCCCTGAGATCGTTTAAATTCAACTCTCTCAGTTCCTCTGTGAGAGACAGTGCGTGTACACACGCTGTCGTTACCTCGGTTATTTGCGCGTTGGTTTTCGTTTCCTTTTCCACTGTTGCAGAAGCTGCTGTTGTTTTGCTATCGCCGCTAGTTTCCATATCCATTACCTTATTCAGGAACACCAGGCCCTCCTTGAAAAAGGAAATACTTGCTCCGAGATCACTCCTCGCCATTGCATCCAACTTCGTATTGACATGTCCATTTCGTCCACGATCCAGCTGCATAATTGTTGGTCTGTAACGTCGCCATCTTTCAGCTCTTTTGCTGCGCGTTTTCGGCCTTTCTTCACGAGAAAGCCGAGGGTACCTTTCAAAACAGCCGTCACAATCGCAGACATGACTTGTTCGAAACTGTGAGCTCCGTCTGTATGATAGGTATCAAGCGACGCGTATCTGTGCAAAACAGGGAAAAAGGAAAATTCCAAAAATTTGTGCATTCTAATTAGGTTTTCAAACAAAAAACGCTAAGTTAATTTAGCTGTTTTTTAATTCTAACAAAGCTTAACATAAGATGTCAGTCTCTGTCTCACACCACAAAAGAGTGACGCTACCGACCGGAAAGTCTACGTTCTGATTTTTGCAACGTGAAAGCCTCAAAAAGTGCTTATAAGGCCTTTCTTAGAGCTAAATTGCAAATGTTAATTACACTTTGTGGTTTAAAAATTAGATTTCGAAGCGCAACTAAATGTTATAGTCCAGTGCTTTTCGAGAGACAGGAACAGTAAGTAAGTTGGCTTGCGCACGCAATGTTTATCAACCTACAAACTAAATACATAAATAAACTAAATAAATGCCGTGTAAAGTGATATTTTTATCAACTACCAATTTTCGACCTGTTTAAAAGAGCGAATGTTACACGGTTCAAATTATACATTGTTCAACATTTGTTCTTCGACAAATGTGGACTGAGAACTCAAACAACAGGGATAAACATGAGATCGTTGGCTTTATATGGTAGATATATTAAAAACAAAGACATCTACAACAGATGGTCAAAAAAATAATAATAAAACATCTAACTATACCTTACGTCTTCCCAGTGTATGATGACTCGGTAACTGTAGGACTAGACTTTTAAAAGTAGTTGATATACAAACCCCAAAATGAATTAACTGTCACTTTGTCATAGAAACTTCTAGGCGCGGTTTGATAAATTAGCTTTTAATTGGGGTGCTGGATTTTAAGTACAATTCAGGAACGAATAACACTCCTTGAACTTTTTGTTTCAAGTTGTTTTAATTCGTTGTTGTAAGATGTTCCTGTAACTTGAGATAATGGTGCAATTTAAAATGACGTGCTCGAATAAAATGGGAAGAATGCGGTGTGTGGTAATTGTTCATCCATGCTGTAACTGTTCTTCCAATCAGTTGAAATGTGTGGATCACTTAATATGCTGTTTGTTTTGATGACTTAGCATGAAACGAATAGACTACTCATCTAGCACTTCATATATAATTTATTGTTTTTATATAGACGGTAAAATACGAGTTACGTTTTCACGAAGATTGAGCACTCCTGTGGGCCTAATGGTACTTTTTTTAGGACAGTATTGTTTTCAGCGCTTTTACTGTTCTCTGCTATTTTGCATTCCTTATGAGATATGTGATCATGGATTAAAAATATTGTCCTTTTTTACATAAACTTCAGTGAAATACAAGGCTTTCTCCCGGGGTTTAAAACTCATATCTTGACACATGTGAAGATATCGGTTTTATGTTCACTATGAAGAGTAATATCGTCTATGTGCAGAACATTAATACACATGCAGAACGGAGTGCACTTTTAGAATGGAGCGGGGGTGACCATAATCACTCAACAGCTTTCTTGGAAGGCCTATATTTTAAAGCTGCTTTTCCCTCTCGAATGGATCGCTTCACATGGAACTGTTCCAGGTACAGCTCAGGAAATTAATTGAAAGAACGGCACCGGCAACCTCCAAAATTAAAGGCAAGGTGGTTTGGTCATTATTTAAGTTAAACATGCAGCGCTTTTAAAGTCTCTTTAAAATTGCTATTATTTTTTGTTTGAAGTGTTATTGAATCCATCATCAGCTGCATCGTCATGCATTGTTACTGCCCGGAGACTGAACTTAGCAGCTAAGAACTCTTTCAAACTCTTGTTTGTGAACTAGGACCTGTATTGCACTGAAAAATAAAGCGTTTACGTTTATAAAGCACTGCTGCACTTAATTTAGGTTTACTGTTCTTTACACCTGCGGGAATTTAATTCTTGTCAAGTTTGGCAAGGCTAAACGACCAGTTTTGGCAAGCGAAAAACACTGAAAGAAATGTAAATATGATCGAAGATGTAAAGACTGAAAACATACAAACAGGGTTCAGATAAGTAACTGAAAAGTATACGTTACCTTTACTGCTTAGAACATCAACAGATCTAGATTTACTGATGTTTTGATCCAAGACCACCAAGTGTGAAAGACTAAAATAAAAAAGGAGCAAGTAAATGTTATCAGTGCCGACAGGTCTTCAATAGTTTTGCTTCTATGTTTATATGTATTAAGATTATTCAGACACTTTCGTGTTCAGGATCCCGTTTTTTAACGGTCATTTACACGTCTAATGATTCTTATTTTATTCTTTTCTTATCTTTAGGAAATAATTATCCAGCATGACGCAGCCAGTTTAAGTAAAGAGCCCGTCTGTTCCCAGTGATTATTTAAATTCCTCAGTGAACGGAACTCTAAAGCATTAAACTACCCAAACGTGGAAATAACATCCGCTCCTGATTGAAAACAATTTTGTTCCACACACTGATCAATGGTTTATGTTATTGTTGGTTTGTGATTCCTTGCTTGATTTGAGCAAAAAAAAAACATGCAAGGATGAAAAATGTGGTCTATTTTTCTTCTTTTTAACAAACGCTGTGTAATAAAATTGCGCATAATCACTCACTAGCTCTATGACCTCTAACAGAAGGCCTATATCGCCAAGATCACCAAGCGTGAGCATTAAAATAATTAAAAAGAGCAATTAAATGTCATTTGGTGACAGGTCTTCTAATAGTTTTGCTTTTATCTTTCTGAATATGTATTGTTAATATAATTCATTTTCTTGTTTTGAACCCCGGTTAATACACAAGTCTAATGATTCTTATTTTATTCTTTTATTATCTTTTGGACATAATTATCCAGCATGACGCAGCCATGAGAGCTCGGCCGTTCCCAGCAGTGATAATTTAGATTCATCAGTGAGCGGAACTCTAAAGCATTAATGTATAAAACGCTAAATGGAGGCACTCCAAATTACCTGACAAATTTGTTTGAAAATACAAACACTATCCATTCTTACAACCTGAGAAATTCATCAGAAAATTTGTTTGTGCCTAGATCAAACAGCGAAGCTGGCAAAAACAGCTATCAGTATAGAGGCTCTGTACTTTGGAATAGCCTCTCCAGTAATGCTAAAACTCAGCCGAACGTTACAGCTTTTAAAAACACAATTAAATGATACATTTTGAGAATAAATTTTTAGTACAAATAAAATTAACTTCGTGACCTTGTTTTTACATTGTTATTACCTTAGTTAACTTATCAATTTTATTTCGTATTTTCTAATAAATAAGTAATTTATAGGCACGGCTCTCAGGAAGAGCATGTATGTATGAAAGGAGAAACCGTGGATAAATAAAGATTATGTATGTATGTATGTAAACCACCCAAACGTGGAAATAACATCCGCTTCTGATTGAAAAAAAATATATATTTTGTTCCACTCACTGATCAATGGTTATGTTATTGTTGTTTTGTGATTCCTAGTCAGTTTATTGGGGAAAAGACCAAACAAGGCTGAAATGTGTGATGTTTTGTTGTTTTGAGACCATCAATCGTTTCATTCAACAGAAAGCGTAAAAAAAAGGCATGATTAGTCATAATATAATATCGGAAGAAATAAACAATGTTAAATCCGATTTCTCAATTTATATGATACTACGTTTTATTGAATTACATAAAGCAATGATAATCAATATTAATCATATTTCACCAAGTTTATGAAATGTGATCAAAGTTTTATGTGTCACCAGTTTTCAAGCGACAGCGGTTACTATAGCAACGCCAGCTTATTGTCCTTTGTTTTAAACAATGTTGTTTTTCTCAAAATCTAGTCACGCACTTCATAACGAAACTTTCAAATTTTGTAGTACTCACGTATCACAAGCTGCATATTAAAGAAGTTTCAAAAACATTGATAAGACGGTTTTCTTTCGAGTAAATCAGAAATCATTTTTAGGCAAAACGGTGATTAAGCAAATATTTTGCATTAAGCAAAATGTTTCCAAAATGCCCCAGCTTTTAAAATAATGATTGCAAAGTTAAGGACAATCATTATTTTATTATATACGGCTGGCTGTTATAAAATAATATGTAACGGCATTTTGGAAACATGTTTAAAACAAAGGACAATAAGCTGGCGTTGTTATAGTAACCGCTGTCGCTTGGAAACTAGTAACACATAAAACTTTAATCACATTTCATAAACTTGTTGAAGTATAAAAGCAATCGAAGCATGTCTTCCCTGCGAAATTTTGATTTCAAAACATACACCCCACGGCGAGAAAAAACTAAGTCGAGCCTCCTGAAGTGCAAAATGCTGAATATAATGGCGAATTGTTACCCACTAGTCGTCGAGCGGTCAACAAAATCCTATCGGGTGACAATTCAAATGAAACCTCTATGGCAGTACTTTTGCATGGTACCATTTGTTTTTCAATATTTCACAAATGAAATTTGGGATTTTTCTTGAATTTTGATATTGCCCACTCTTGAGAGTTAAAGGGTTAAGTTCTGATAAAAAAGTTACTACTTATTTCATTTTTACTTTAGTCTTACTAGTAATCCAGTTACTGATATAGTTATTATAGTTAGTTTGATTTTAGCACAATAACAAATATTGTCATATTATTCATGATCACAGACGTTTTAGTCTGTGTGTGCGTTTTCCAGGGAATATCCATACTCCCCCCATGCAAGGTCATTGGAAATTCTGAGGGGGAGGGGGTCTAAAAAACCAAAAAGGTAAGTATGAAGCAAAGTAGGAGTTATTATCAGAGGGCTGGGGGAGGCAGTTAATTTAAACCAAAAATACCTTCTGTGGTGGAGTTATGAATGTTAATTTTTCTAGAACAACACAATATCGTAACCGACACATTAATTGTATAGTGTACTGCACCCTTACACGTTTAGAACGGAATCGAATTATTTTGGATTTGCACAAAACAAATATATATTTTGCGGGATCTATTTTTTGCAATTTTGGAGAGACAGAGATACGATTCACAGATAGTGCAGTACAGCTTTCAAGTTCAGGAAAACAATAAAAAATTGTTAAAATTTGGTAGTAAAAACGAAGGCAACATAAGCAAAATGAAGTAACAATGCGTGTAAGAACTAGGCAATGCTCTATTGTTCCGCGGCATTTCGCTTTCCCCACATAAGATCGTTTAGGTTTTTTTACTGCATCAACCTATGGTCAATATATATATATATGGTCAACCTATGAATGCATCAACCTATGGTCAACATGTTTTTTAAATAAAACGTACTGGAACTTTATTTTAAAGTGATGTTTCTTTTGTGCTACAAGATTTCATCCAATCGTAAAACTCCAAAACAATGGCCAAGAAAGGCTTCTAATTTTACATGTTTCCCTCTATAGAATTTTGGTTGCATTAAAACTCAGAATAGTTTTCACTAAAAGGGAATCAATTAGTAAACTAGAGAGGAATAAAATGCACTACCAGGTTAAGTGATGATAGATTTTCACGTTTTAGCCAATGAGGAACGGTTTCAACAATATCACAATTAACACCTTTCTGCATTCCCTGCCGTTAGGTTGCCTAGTTCTTACTAGGTCCATTACTTAATATTACTTCATTTTCTTTGGCGAGTTTATTAACAAAGATGTTGCCTACTATCTCTGAAGAGGACTTAAAAAGTTCAACGAGCCAAGCCAAGCCCACCACCCCCCTCCCCTTAACAGTCTCTAACACTTTCAATACACTCCAACGACTATCCTACTTTCCAACTGTTGGGATCAGAAATTGATTAAGCGGTCTGTATTAAAATTATGGTTTCGAGCATTTGTTACCACTACATGGAATTATATGGATAAATTTTATGGAAATTAATCTTTTGAAACTACATGTTAATAAAAGCAGCTGCAACACAACGAAGAGGCTCTGTGGTCTCTGGGTAAACTTGAGGAGGTACATATGAACTGTTCGGTTTATAAAATTGTGTCGTCCGAAGGGACACCATCATGAGGGGCATCTGTGATGTCACATTTATGCCACCCATTTAAGACAATGGAAGGCTTGCTGTTTCTATCGCAGTAAAAATATAGAAAAATTAAAGTAAAATAAACAAGACAACATTATATTTCCTTGCTGTTATATACAAGTAGATAGCCCGCGTAGCAGGCGCAGGAAAAAGTACCGTACGTGAAAAACCGAAATCCGCGAAACTTTGTTCCCAGCGGTAAAGTCCAAAACCACGAATCGCGAAATTAAAAATCGGCAATCCGCGAAATTAAACTGCAGCGAAAATTTCATGCCACACGGTTTTGTTGTCAATAACTATCAATTTTTTGCATCGCTGCACATGTCTTTTAAGACTTTTAAAGGCTTCTGTTTTCGTATTGATTGCCTTCTCAAGTGTGGTGTAGATCATATCTCGCGGCGTACTTCGGCTCCTTTGAAATTGACATGTTTCCACGGTCACAAAGTGAGATTTAAGTACGTACATTTACCCATTCGTATTCTTACGCACGAGTAATTTTTATGCTGTTTACTAATGAAGTTTGCACTGTGAATCTGATTTCATATAAGGTAATAGTTCAATGAAAATCATCCACGCAATATTGTGCACCATTGTACTCGTATTAGAAACCAACGTTGCGTTCATTAATATATAAACGATCATGTGAAACATAGCACACGAAACCGTACCCGTGGTTAATTAAAATACGTTTCTTTAAAAAGTTGAAAAAGACAGTCTCCAGTTACAGCGTGGCGTATCAATGTGCTTTCTTGAAATTTGCATCTAGTTTGAGGCGACAGATGCAATGTAAATTCAAAATTATTGTTACGGGTTGGTTCCACGCCAGCTTTGTTGGCGAGCATACCGATATAAACATCGTCGAATCTAAACTTTGGAATAACGTCAAATAAATCTACAAACGAACGTACAACATCAGCGGATAGTACAATTCCAAAACCAGGACAGAATGGTGGATAGCGATTTGCACTGTACTCTTCTTTCGATACCCCAAATTTCCCATTTCTCAGTACCGCCGAATTGGCATTACGCCCCATGTACAGTTTTTCTTGTGGCGTATCAGGTAACTTTAAAAGTGAAATCAGTGCTTTCGTGTTCGCGAAAGAATCATCGTCCATTTTTAAAAGAAAGGAGAATTTGCAATATCTGGCAGCCCATTCGAAGGCCATTTGTATCTTGAGGGTTTGATTCGAATAATGTTCATAGTAGTCCGCTCGCACTAAGTCTTGGAAGATTTTATCTTCTTTTAACAGTGAATCCGACTCGCTCTTGTTTCGCGTTTGAGCAACAAGGAAAGCAGTCTTCCATCGAGGTTTCATAGCATTATCAACGCCCCACGTTTGTCGAATGTCTCTTCTTCTCTGTACATTGGAAGGTGCGGATGAGACCAGAATAAGAAGAAAGTAATATTGTGCACAAGGTTCTGTTGTGATAAGTGTTGTTTTGTGCTTAAATGATCTGCTTGGTGGTTCTGTTGGGGAAAGTTGCTTTCTGTTCGCTATTTCATTGGTAATTGTGTTGCGTTGAAGTGATTTCCCGGCTGCTGAAATTGGGAATAACCGTGCAGCGTTCGCAACTTCTTTCTGTCTTTCCACATCCGATGCACAAACACGTGGGTTGGAAGACAAACTGATGATAACCCAACTCATGAATCCAGTGACTGCCACAGCAGGCAAACAATATCTGGTCGCTTTTCTGATAGTCCTCTGTCTTGGCGACATAACACGCCATACGGCTGCCATGATATTGTAAACTTATTTTGAATTTGAGACGGCAATAAGTCGATGGTGACGTATTTTACCAAATAAGGAAAAGAGAACAAGCAAAATATCCGAGCGTATCACACAGTAGACTGCCGTATTACACCTAATATCCCGGTTTGAAGACACAGAAGCTGTATTATTCGATGGTTTAACAGATAATACGTGCGGACATTTTCCTTTTCAAGCCTGAATTGTTTTTCAGATTGTTTTTTCGGCTGCGATAGCACGCTGCGAGGATCAAATTTCACCCATTTTACTCATTACTCGCAGTTATTCTCGCCCCCCCCCCCCCCCCCCCCCCCCGCGGGACTCGAAAAAATACAACACAACTCGCAAAATATCTGTTAAGTAAGGTGTATATTGACTTCTCAAAAGCGGGCAAAAGTATCTGAGAATCGTGATATTACTTGAAGCTTTCTTTTTATCTCGTAAATACGCGAAACGTTTAACAAAATATAGTATACAGGATAATCACGCAAATGTTCGCTCGATTGATTACACAGATGTAAACTTTTGACCAACAGTACTTACTAGGGTGCGGTAGGGAAATTCCCGACTAGGGTAGGGTAATGTATGATGTTGAAATTTCTTTATTTCTGAAGAATCACTTTCCGTTTATCGTAAGCAAATCTCACCTAAAAAAATCCCGATAACTGTTATCGAGACCTATCGAGGCGAGATAAAACTGGTCAAAGGCCCGGTTCAAACGTCGAACTTCACATGTGCCGAATCTAATGCAAATGAGCAAAATATATTGTTCTTGCTCATTTGCATTAGATTCGGCACATGTGAAGTTCGATATTTGAACTGGGCCTTTGTTCCTGTAAAATACGAAGAGTTATTTTACCGGGAGAGGGAAAAGTTACATTTTCCGCCTACTTGTGTTCTTAGGGGACTGGATGCATGCATCACAGTTAGAAGTTAGGTAGAAATGTAACCCTTTCTGTTTGGTTAAAAAAAATCCAAAACAGTTTAAATGTTATTGCTCTTGGGCACGGCGTTGAAGGGAGGGGAAATCACGATCTCAAGCACGTTAAAGCATGGTTCAGAGCCTAATAGACCGTTTTACAGTTGTGTGCTTGGTGACCTGGCCTTTGAATGGAAGCGAGGATGGAGGTGACATTGTTATGATACAGAACTCAGCGCTTTTCATACTTAAATTTAGCTAGTTAGCGTGAGAAAAACATTAACATATGAAAAGCACTTAGTTCTGTATAAGTAACGCTCCACATAAGAACTACAGTAAACTTCATTTTTCTGCGGCATTGGCTCTTTCTTACATAGAATGTCTTTGATTTCAAGAATAGGAGCGGAGCTAATGGTTTATAATTATATTTCAGTATAAAAATAAAGAATATCCATTTGCGTCAGATAAATTTTAGGAAAAACCAATAAAAAATAACCAAAGTAGCAGAAGACAATAGCTATTAATTTTGCTTTTTTGACGAAGTTCCTCAAATACAATTTCTTTAAAAATTTGCATGTTTTGCGATTGGGTCTTAAATTACATGAAACCTTTAAAAAATCAAACAAAATGCACCTTGAAACCTAACTTTTTAGCGGTCTTTGAGTCTAGGCCAATGAGATCATTAGTTGTAACAATGAAAAAAGTTTACATTCCATCGTACATTGCCATTAGCACTTTCCTTCTTAACTTTGAGGTGATTTACCTAAACAGGCTCAAACTTTGTAGCAGGATAAAACTTGATAACCTTAATTAAACAGGAATTGATGGGCTCCTGACTTAAACCACTGTTTACTTTAAATGTCGAATATTTGCATCACATGACCTGTTACAGTGGAACCCCGGTTTTACGATATCGCAAAGGAACAGCAAAATAATATCGTAAAATCGGAATATCGTTGTAAACGAACTCCCGATTTAACGATATGACGGTGAAGGAACTAAAAATATCGTAGTCAATAAAATCAATAAGTCTCCGCAAGATGATACCTGTACTGTATGTATTTAATTTAATTGCAAAGGACAAATGATCACTGATAATTACAACAACAGAAACACATCATCAAGTCCTTGCACAGTTTGTCCAACGTAACTTAGCCATTCCACGTACTGTTCCATGTTTGTGATATCAATTATATCGTTGTAACGGGAAAAATTTTATGCTTGTGTCGCTAGATTTCCATCGTAAAACCGGGAATATTGTTGAATCGAATATCGTTAAACCGGGATTCCGTTCCATACAATTTACTGTAACTTTTGACGGGACATAGAATGTTGATCGTTAAATCCAGAATATCGTTAAATCGAAGATCGTAAAATCGGGGTACCACTGTAGCATGGTTTTGCAACACAAAACGAAAATTGAAAATGGGGTGCTGAGATGGTATATGATGGATATAAATTGAACCGTTAATGTATTTGTATGGTTCTCCCTAATATGAATCTGGCCGAAATGATTGAGTATGATTTACTAGTAAAAGAGGCCACGTGACATATTTTGTCTCTTAATATATTGTTAATAAAATAATAAAATTGTCCATTCCGGTCACGGATAGTCTTTATGCACAAAGGTAAAAAATTGCGTATGATTTTCTCTTAGCCAAAGCTAACCATCCTTACCCTATATGAAGTTTCCTGTTTGTCCAAATGACGACGTCATCAAACACGTGACAACAACAGTCAAACCTTAAGGAATTTAAGGACACTAGTTCCAGTTTGATGTATACTTTTTGTGTTTGTTTGGGCTTAAGAACTCTCTCCTCCGCAGAGGCTCCTATCAGTAGAGAACAGTAAAAGAAAATGGGAGAGTTCCCCAGAGTTCTCCGCACGCTTTACTTTTTACCTCTACCCAGCCTCCGCGCGTTTGTTTAGCCAAGCATGGAGCGTGACTGGGAGGCCTCTGCGGAGGAGAGAGGCTAAAGAACATTACTTCCAAAAGGAAAAAGAATTTACTTCGCGGGCGGTCTACACCAAGGGACGAACCATGCCTTAAGGTGTGTGAACACAATTGCACTGTACCTATTCATGAGTCCTATGTGTCATTCATTGTCATTTTAAAACTACTAACGTCTGAGCGCCCAAAATTGGTGAGGCATACGATTAAGCAACAAGCTATATATTTTGATATTTTTGTTGAGCTTTTAGGGTGTTGCTATGGTAACACGGTGGATTGTAAATCAGCCTGCAATATTTGGTTTCCTTTATTTTCAGAAAATCTAGTCGTTAGATTAGATTTTGTCCATTATTTGTCTCCAGTTAAGTCTTAAAAATATTCGCATGTTAACACTGGTCTCGTAATTTTAACAGAGGGATCTTCCGTAATTTGTGGTTTAACATGTTTGCGTTTTGTAAAGATCTCCTCTGTTAGATTTCATATTTCTGATGGCAGGTGAGTCGGCATATTCGGAACTATTATTGTGCCAAATTTCGTGAAATTCTAAAGAGTGGTTCCGTAGAAATCAGCACATTTCCGAGGAAAGTCGCTAAAATATCAAGTCACAATTTTTTGGTAAACTGCGCATGTGTTGCATTTGACTGGGTTCTCGATCCAAAGACAATAACGACCAAAGAGGCAGTGTATTTTTTCAATGGTTCTATAAATTATCTATTGATTCAACAAACATTTTTACAAACAACAAATTGTTTGATTTTAAGACGAAAAACAACACTTTCGCGATCCACGCTGAGCAAAATAAAATGATCGCTGAATAGGCGGGCGGGCGGCCACGTTTGTTTTTCTCAAAACTCTGCACGTGCTGACTCACGTAAGCAGCTGAAATTGAAGAACGCGTGCAAATTGTGTTCAGCCACCTTAAAGGTGAGGTAATACGGGCAACAAAATCGTGCAACTTGTCGCGCAACATTGTTGCGTTGCAGGTTGCAGCCTGATGTTGCGCGTATTACCACATACGCACGCAACTTGTCGCGCAACAAAATGTGTTGTTGAAAGTTGCGCCGATACGTTGCAAAAAGTAGGACTGACTTCTACTTTCCGCAACAAAATTGCAATTATTACCGCTCGTGCGGCCACTTATCACGCCACAAATTACGTTTCATGGTTTCTTATTGGCCAGAAAGTTTCGCGGCAATCCGGCCACGCGAGCCTTGTCCGATAGTGGAGACAAACATGGCGTCTGCAGACGATGTTTGTGAGGTTATAAATGAAGACGTGACTGTAGACAAAAAACTTAGCGAAGACGCGAAATTTTCGCTTTTCAAAAAGTTGGAGTTCCATCCCTGCTTGTGGGACAGCAGAAAAGTGTGTTACAAAGACAAAAACCAGCGAAATAATGCCCTTGAAACTCTAGGCTGCGAATTTCATCTAACAGAAAACACGTTAAAAAGGTTACTTCACAGTGCCCGAACGGCTCTCGTGCGAGAAGTAAAAAAAGAACAGGAGGGACAGAAATCCAGATGGAAATTTTTTTCAAGCACTTTCTTTCATGACTGAGGAAGTCAAGCAGACACTGAAGGAAAAGGACGAAAAAGAATGGACCGAGGACGAGACGGAGAACTTAATACAATTTTACAAGGTCAACGAATCCATGTGGAACCACAAGATTCCCAGCTATAAGGACAGGAACTTGAGAGAAATGAACTTTGCTAAGTTGAAGGAGAATCTTCCCAAGTAAGGAAAATAATTCTATGTTTTTAATCTTAATGTTATATACGATCACCGGGAGAAATATACGACAAATGCCACGTTGTCGATGCTTTAATTCCTTTAACATTTTTCAAGTTTAAAACTTTTTAAATACGTATATCGCATTTATCCAACAACTCATATGACTTTAAGCTCTTAGTCACTAGACTCTTTTCAGAACCAAAAGTGCATAGTTTTACCTTCAGAAAAGGAATAGTCATGTTTTAAATTCATTCGGACCCAAAGATTTACGTACAATACGTCGTCTTTTGTTCTTCTTCTTCTTCCATTAAACTTGCCTCCTTCACTTCTGAAGATTTTTGCAAGCGTTAAAAATATATATTCACAATAATAACAGTAAAACTTAATTAATAACAAATCAATAAACAAAGAAGGAGTGGTCATGTCTAGTAATCAAGACTGGCAAGCCTCTGTTTAAAGGAGGCCAAGGTCGATGCTTGCACTACATCGTCTGTTGTTTTTGCTCTCGTAAAATTACTTTACAGGGATTTTTTGGCTTCTCTTATGGATGCGTGAATAGCTGGGTATTCTTGATAAGGATTACAGGTTATCTTACGAAAAAATAGGGTCGTCAATAGGCAAAATTCGCATCAAACTCAACCAAAACACCGCGAAATAAAAGGTAAATTGCCGTTTCCACGGCGGTCCGCACATTATTATGTTTACTCGCGATAATTTTTAATTCGCTGTGTCTAAATGCCCGGCAGCCGGGCACGGTCTCAAATAGACTAAATGCCCTTGTATATTAGCACTATATTAATGGTATTAACTAAACAAATTTCTCTTAGAGAGTAATATTTAGAAAACAGTTAATGTATATTGTTTTGATGTTGTAACAAGCTCTTACAATGACTGAATGTTCCACGAAACGATCAAAAAACTGAACATCTCTCAGTTTATTAGATTTGTTTTCTCTATGTTGTTTCGAGAAGGATGCGCTTCTGTTCAAGCTAGAGAAAAAAAAAGCTTAAGCTAATCATTTAAACCTTCAAAGCCACTGAAAAGAATACCCAGATTTTACATGTCTAATAAAATCAGGATGCTCAAGTTTCTCTGTAGTTAATATTGTTATGAACTATATTGGGTATCTATTCATCGTCCCCCAAAAAGTTAAATACGTACTGTTAACCTTTTTCGTAATTTTTCAGTCGCAGTCAGGATGATGTGAAAAAACAGTGGCATGTTTTAAAAACAATATTTGGACGCGAAATCAAGAGGGAAGAAGGCAGCAAAGTTAGTGGAGCAGGTGTGGATTCTGTGTATAAATCAAAGTGGCGTTTTTTTGAAGATATGATGTTTGTCAAGGGAACTGATGATGTTGACAAACCAGTCACCACCCTTGAAGATTCTGTAGAAGTAAACCCCCCGGCAAAGAGATTAAAGGTCGCAGAGAGAGATGTGGAGGAGGCAAAACTAGATCTGTTCAAAGAAGCCATCAACTTTCTCCGTCAGCCCTTGCCTTTAAGAGAACAAGATCAAGAAAATGCAAACCCCCAACAGAATGACGAGATTGGCTTGTTTGTGAAATCTTTGGAGTCAACTTTGCGCAGGTTTACTCCACGCCAGCGTGTCTTTGCCAAAAAACGCATAAATGATGTTATGTTTGAACTTGAAATGGGTCAGTCCTCCCAATCACTAAGCTGTACAACCACTTGTTCAAGCCAACCTGTACCAAGTGACCTACTGACAGGCTTTGCCGGCTGCACCAACTCACTACAGGGTTGGCCATCACTGCAATAATTCGAATTTGATATCGGTGATTGGTACATTCTTTGTTATTCTTCAATCAAAATTTCAAAATCAATTAAGGATTATTTGTTTTTATTGTTGATTAAATTCTGGTTTGGTGGGGGTGGGAGCTGTGGAGTTAACTCCTAATGAACTATCTGGAGGGTGAGTGGTATATTACTTTTTAAACGACTAAGGTAGTTTTCAGATCAAAAGGGCAATTTTCACCAATCATTTTCAGACCTTACCCTAAAATATAATGTATGATCCCTGCAAGGTGACAAAACAGTTTTGTTACACCTCCCAACAAAAATGCCCTCTTTGACTGGACAAGAACGGGTCACATGTTATGGGTCAAAACAGTCAAACTCCCTAGGGTGAGCAAAACTCTCTAACTCCCTAGGGAAACAACAACTTTAACTTTCGACTTGCATGTGATTAGGTCGTACACCTTGAAACCACAGCAAATTTGTGGAAAATAATCTTCAGACACCTATATATTTTTTTCTATTTTTGAGTTGGGAGGTATGACAAAACACTTAGGGACCGATCGTTTATTATGTTGCAGGGGGGGGGGGGGGGGGGGGGGGGTTGGTGTTTTTTCAATTAAATCTACCGATACCAAAATGTACCCTCCCCAAAAAACAGTTCTAGAAAAACATACCCTCCTTAGTATGCAATCACAGTTTTTATATCGTAAACCCCCCCCGCCATATGTAATGTTTTGGGAAGCCTGTGTGTTGAATGTTGAGAATGGCCTGGGTGAGAATGAAGAGGCTCGGTTGCATAGCTTTCAATATGGATGCAACAAAAACATCGAGCAATTGTACATGTGAGTTAGAAAAGTCTTTGAATTGGCGAGAAGAGGTCAGAATTACGCGAAAAGTCTGTTAAGGGAAAATAATCTTAGATCCTCAATAATAATAATAACAATAAATGTACCCCCCATTTCAAGTGATCTTAATAAAATGTACCCACCACTTTCAAGTGGTTTTGAGAATTAAACCCCCCCCCCCCCCTAGAAAAACACCAACCCTCCTAACCCTAACCCCCCACCCCCGGGACATAATAAACAATTGGTTTCTTAATGACTGGCCCCACAGGAAACAGTGAGTTCGTACCTTTTAAAATGGCACACATATATTTTAATGACTTTAAAAGTCCCATTTCTAAAAATTAAGTTACAAATGTACACTCTTGTAAATATAAATTATTACATTATATATTAAACCAAATTTGCATGCATGGTTTCACTTTTAAAATGACACATGTATATTAAGGACTTTAAAAGTCTCATTTGTATGCATAGCTAGCTTCATGCAGTTAATTTGAAAATTTGTACCTTTTAAAATGAGTACATTGACTTTAAAAAGTCCACTGCCAATAAATTTATTCAAAACATTAATTTTGAAGTATTTGGCAAAAATTATCTATACAATGATTTATTAAAATACATTCATTGGTACCTTATCACTTTACAACTAAAATGTATAAATTAAGAGTCACAATAAATTGACTTATTTGCAGCACAAATTAATTTATATCTTTCTGTGCCTTTTGGAATGGAATAAAACTGAGAAGCAGGCATTATTGCTCATGAAAACACTGAATTTACTGACTGAATTGCCCCTGTCCGCTAGATCATAAGGTGTATTTTCCAAAACATGTAGAAGTTTCTCAAAGTTAATAACTCGACAAATTGTCTTAAAAAAAACATTTTTAAAGCAACTCTTCTGGATTGATAACAGTGAGTCACACTACACAAATGAAACAAATTGGAACAATCATTTATTGCAAAGTGGTTTAAAAGAACACTGAATTTCTTTTTTCAGTTGACATTTAACTTGTTGATGTTGACGTTGGGGATGCATCTTATCAAAGCTCCCTAATAATTCACTGAATCCAATATGGTAATTCCTTAATGGGGACAAATAAGATGTTCAAATGTCCCACCCTTGGGACAAAGAGGAAACTAGTCCGTATTCGGCATGCTGTTTGTTGCAAAGAACTACCTTTTTGTTTTCTGTTTGTCTTTAATTGAACTGCAACAATTTCAATGTGTTTATTAAAACCAAATGCCGCCAAATGATGACAAATGTAGTCCCTGAGCCCCTGGACTACAACGTGATCAAATGCCCAATCTTAATGCCTGGTCAGGGGATGGGTAATGCTGGAACTGACTGCAGATGCATAAATAAAACTATATAAACAGTTATTTAAATCACATTGGATGGATTCAAACAGTGCTCTCTCCACACAGTCTCCACTGCCAAGGTACTGCTCCCTCCTTCATGAAATAATCCATGTATTCTTCCCTAATTGCCCTTGCTTCAGTTGAATAATTGTTACTGCATTGTGGATGATAATCAAACCACGATGACAACTCATTATCATTGCACCTCCAAGGTGCAGGAATCACATTACCATTCTCATCTTCCTGATCTGTCAGTCCATTTACTCTGAAGAGAAAATTTCAGAGCATATTTCATGTATAATCTATACAAAAGTGAGTATACCTTCTCTGTTTGTATACTTTCTCCAAGGTAAATAAGCTTATTATTATTTTTAAAAAATAAGAAAATGGTCTGCATGAATTGATACAACCAGAAGATGAAGCTTGGAAAGATTCAAAAGTTGATGTCAGCTGGGCAAGGATTTACCATTAAGTGCTAATTTTCAATTCTTTGAAATCCCCCTGTTTCCATCAGGAAAGCTCAGGTCATTTTCACTTTCATGCATGCAATACTAACATATAACTTTCAGATGTTTTGACCTCCCGGCAGTGCCACTAATATAAATACTGTATAGCATTCACATTTTTCCTAGTCATGATTTGAAAGCCCTACCTTAGAAAAGAATGCCGGTCATAACGCCCCCAAGACAAAACGCCACCGACGTAACGCCCCTGGGATTTTTACATGGAATTATCTTGCTTGAATTCTAAACACTGTCTAAAACCTTTGTTACGGTATGTTTTTAGAACGAGAAATATACAAACAGTATTTTTCTTTGAGGGAAGTTGTTTTCTTACATGGATTAACTATTTTCTATATGCTATGAAGGGGGCGTTTTGTCGGGGGCATTTTGTCTTGGGGGCGTTTTGACCGGTTACCTACCTTAGAAAATTATGAAGCACCAGTGCTACCAAAATCAAGTTGACAACTGTGTCGGGAGGAAGGAGAATTGGAGCACGAAATACCCTCCATCTGTTCGCCATGATACCAAAACAATTTTCTGAAATTCTTCGCATGCGCGACAACCTGTAATTGAAAATACGCCGGGCTCTTGACAATCCTGTCAAAGGGAAAGGCTTCATCAAAAATCTTGTCAAGGCAAAAGCATCATCTCCTGTCAGTGTATACGGTACTGGCATTGCCCTGTCAGGCAAGGGTTTTGGCTTTGGTAAACTCAAAGTGTTGTCACCTGAACTCAGTGCCTTGTTCAGGTCACAATTTTGCCATATGGCAGAGTCCGGCGAACGACCATTTGTTCCCACACTCGCCCAAAGGCACTGGTAGTCGGGCCCAAATACAGCTAGAAGAATAATGCTGTTGTTCCCCTTGTAATCGTAATAGTGGGAACCCGAGTTTGATGGCTGCTGTATGATGACACGTTTCCCGTCTATAGCTCCGATGCCATTTGGAAAATTCCATCTCGACTCGAACTTGTTGGCCACTGTCTCCCACTCTCTTTCCGTGTTTGGCACTTTCAAATACTCAGGTGAAAGGACCTTGTATATGGCACGGCTTGTCTCGGACACGATTGACGAAATTGTCTGACGCGAGATTCTGAAGGAATATTCGAGGGAGTGAAAAGTTTCGCCTGTTGCTAAAAACCGTAGCGTTACAGCTAGGCGTTCATCCGGCTGAATTGTCGTCCGGACTGCATTGATTGGCGGTGGCTGGTCTTTCTTTTGTATCAGGGGTGATACTTTATCCAACAGAATGGAAAATTGCTGCTTCGTAATTCTGAAAAATGCTTGGTACGCCACGACATCTCCCGCTTCCAGCTCCTTTATCAATTGATGATAAATTCCCCTCTCTTCTCTCCGTGAAATCCAATCTCTCATATAAATTTTTCTATTCCTTTTTCGCGGCCTTTTCCGTTCTTCTTCCAACAAAAGGCCCAAACAGAGAACGGCAAACGCTCGCTTCCGACGAAGGAGGAGGCGAGCGGTCGCCATCTTTGTTTACATAACTTTCGAGTGAGATCTGGGTATGAGATTACTGACCAATCATACGCGCAGGTTTCCGCAACTTGCGACAATTAATTTTGTTGCGCGACAAGTTGCTTTCGCAGGTGGTAATACGCGCAACAACGCCTTTCAACCTGCAATGCAACAATGTTGCGCGACAAGTTGCACGATTTTGTTGCCCGTATTACTTCACCTTAACATGCTTGAGATATGCAATTGGTCACCTGCATTACCCATGGGGATGGCGCTGGAGGGTGGGGAGGGAAGGGGAGGGGAAGGAACGGTGGGGAGTTGCATGTATCACAGTTAGAAATATAACCCTTCCTGATTGGTGAAAAAAAAAAATAAAAAAAAGGAACTGTTTGATTTTCTCTTCCTTTTTTAGATAATGGTAATGAATCTGAGACAAAGGAAAATAAAAATAGAACTGGTTTGCGGAGAATTTTCCAACCCGAAAAAAAAAAACATATAATAACACTGAGAAGTTCAAGCAAGTAACCATGGACGATAATCCTGCTGGTGTACGTTGGATCAAACTAGTGATCTGATCGGTTTAAGGTGGCTCGACTGGGTTTTTTGGCGATACAACATCCCAACTTTGAACGGCTGATACTTCACTGTCTGAGATCGGTCAGGCAAGCTACTTCACATATAAACTAGAGATGAAATAAAGTCTCCATAAAAGAAGATTATTTGATTGACATCGGTGTTACCATAACAACGATCTGATGACGTTATGGTTTTTGCATATTAGTAATTTTCTCAACATCCAGACCTAAACTTTTAAGGTGACTGTATGCCTCTTATAGTCTAGATGTAAGTCTTCAATACTGCAAAGTTTGAACAAATTCTGCGAGAGCGTTTTCAAATAAGTTGGGTTGAATATTTTCCATCAAAAATTTAAAAATTCGCATTACTTTCTGTTATTTCGTCGATGCCAGCGTTTTCCTGACAAATTGAAACACTATTTCCACCATATATTATTCATGTGCCATAAAAGTACAGTCGAACTTCCCGTAAGCGGACACCCCCGGGACCAAGGGTAAGTGTCCGCTTACGGGAGGTGTCCGCTTACGGGAGTTTGAAAAAAAAAATGGTGCACCAGAGGGCGATGCACCAGTGCATGTCTTTTAAAGAATCACAGGGTTGTTGGATGTTTACGGTGGCCCACAAGTGCAAGGCAAAACCAAAAAGCTCACGGCAAAACCAAAAAGCTCACGGCAAAAGCAAAAGACTCACGGCAAAAGCAAAAGACTCACGGCAAAAGCAAAAATCTCACGGCAAGAGTGAAATCTTAAGGAGACTGGGAACTATGTCGAGATAGCAGTTTAAAAAACAGATTTTTTTTCCCCCTTTTTTTTTCTCTATGCTTTTTTTATCATAACTGTTGTTGTCTAAATGGTCTCACAGTGGTAAACAGCCCGAAAAAAAAACATATTCGAGATATGAAAGACAACTGAAGCTTATTTTTATATTCGCACCCGTACGCCCGTACGTGGACTTTTTGGACAACCTGCTATTCATACGGTAGTCCAGAATTTTCGTAGAATTTCTATGTAATCTGACTCATTCTTGCCGATCCGAAATATGATGTCTTTGTTAAGATGCATTAAGCGATTCGATTCTAGTGAGTGTTGTTGATCTGATTCAGACTAATTTGCCCAGTCTGTGTACACTACGCGAACGACTCGTTTCTCGCCACTGAGAATTTGTTTACTGAACTCTCACAGTAAATGTCACGCAACCTCTCGTTCAAAGACCATAAATACAAGACTAAAAGTAGGTTGAATAATCGCGAAATAATTTTTCACAAACCCTGTTACATGTAAAAATATAATATTATGAAAAAGGTAGAGAAATATTATTATGAAAATTCCTCGAGTATTCGAACGTACAGACTGCGTGTTCCAGCGAGTGGTGTCACTAAGAGAGAAATAAGTTGGCATTTGCACGGTCTGCACCAGCTGAATAATATATTAACAGACTCCCTTGAAACTTTTGAACAAAGATGGGATATACTGCCTTGAGTCAAATAGGTATTAATTACATGGAAATTCTACGAAAGTCTGGACTTCCGTTCGAATTATTCGCAGTGGTTTAATATTCGTACGGGACTGTATGCCGGCTGGCTTGTATTTAATAGCTATTCATAAGGGGTTCTTCCAGTCTGTGAGTTCTAATACTCGAGGAATTTTCAGAATAATATTTACCTACCTTATTAATAATACTATATTTTTAATACTATATTTTTATATTTTCATTTCGCGATTATTAATTCAACCTACTTTTAGTCTTGTATTTATGGTCTTTGAACGAGAGGTTGCGTGACATTTACTGTGAGTTCAGTAAACAAATTCTCAGTGGCGAGAAATGAGTCGTTCGCGTAGTGTACACAGACTGGGCAAATTAGTCTGAATCAGATCAACAACACTCACTAGAATCGCTTAATGCATCTTAACAAAGACATCATATTTCGGATCGGCAAGAATGAGTCAGATTACATAGAAATTCTACGAAAATTCTGGACTACCGTATGAATAGCAGGTTGTCCAAAAAGTCCACGTATGGGCGTACGGGTGCGAATATAAAAATAAGCTTCAGTTGTCTTTCATATCTCGAATATGTTTTTTTTTCGGGCTGTTTACCACTGTGAGACCATTTAGACAACAACAGTTATGATAAAAAAAGCATAGAGAAAAAAAAAGGGGGAAAAAAAATCTGTTTTTTAAACTGCTATCTCGACATAGTTCCCAGTCTCCTTAAGATTTCACTCTTGCCGTGAGCTTTTTGCTTTTGCCGTGAACGTTTTGCTCTTGCCGTGCGCCTTTTGCTTTTGCCGTGAGTTTTTGCTTTTGCCGTGAGTCTTTTGCTTTTGCCGTGAATCTTTTGCTTTTGCCGTGAGCTTTTTGCTTTTGCCGTGAGTCTTTTGCTTTTGCCGTGAGCCTTTTGGTTTTGCCGTGAGCGTTTTGGTTTTGCCGTGAGCCTTTTGGTTTTGCCGTGAGCTTTTTGGTTTTGCCGTGAGCCTTTTGGTTTTGCCGTGAGCTTTTTGGTTTTGCCGTGCACTTGTGGGCCACCGTAGATGTTGCCTTTTTTATCACACATAAATTTGACACTAATTTAAAAACTACGGTTCAAGATTGAAAGACTTGCCGGTAAATATATGCACAGTACATATCTGTGAGCTCTCGCATTGCGTCACACGAACTGATGTAAGCCAGTAACATACTCAATCCGCCATGTTTCGGAGGTGAACAGAACAGAAGGGCCAAGAGGTACATATTTTGTGTCAATCACTATCTTCTTTTTGCGCCGCTGCACATACTTTTATGCAAATGTTCGCTCGATTGATCACTCAGATGTAAACGTTTGACCAAAAGTACTTCCTAGGGTGCGGTAGGGGAATTCCCGACTAAGGTAGGGTAATGTATGATCTTGAAATTTCTTTATTTCTGAAGAATCACTTTCCGTTTATCGTAAGTAAATCTCACCTAAAAACTGAATCCCGATAACTGTTAACGGGACCTATCGAGGCGAGATAAAACTGGATACGTTCCTAAAAAATTTCTGAAGAATCACTTTCTGTTTATCGTAAGTAAATCTCAGTTAAAAAGAGTGTCTAAAAAAATCCCGATAACTGTTATCGAGACCTATCGAGGCGAGATAAAACTGGTTAGTGTTCCTGAAAAATACGGAGTTATTTTACCGGGAGAGGGAAAAGTTACTATCTTTCTTTTGCGCCGCTGCACATGCTTTTAGGGTCTGTTTACATGAAGGGAGGGTGACCCTCCTAGAAGGGGCACCCTTCTAGGAGGGTCAAAAGATAGCCCTCCCCCTTTTACATGCAAAGGGTTATCTCAAGGGCTGTTTCACCAAATCAAGCCAAGAGAACCCAGACCCATCGCATGTCAGAAATCTGAGCCCACAAAACTTGAGACTTCTAGGATCGAGGGTGACCCAAGCTCGAGCTTTTACATGCAAAGTTCGCACCTCCTAGGAGTGTAACCCTAGCAAGCAGATAGGGTAACCCTCTCCCTAGGGTGACCCTACCTCTCATGTAAACCAAATTGGCAAATACACTGATTGAGAAGGGTGCCATTTCTAGGAGGGTAACCCTCCCTCCATGTAAACGGGGCCTAATTAAGTAGGCTTCTGCTTTCCCATTGGTCGAGTGCCATTGTAGATCATACTTGGCGGCATACTTTGGCTCCCTTGAAATAGACACGTTTCCATGGTTTACTAAGGCCTGGATCGCACTTGAGACAATTTTGTACATTTTTATCGGATTTCAATTTATTTAAGTGCCTAAAAACGAACGAATTGTAAGACTATTAAAATATTAAAAACACCGCCGTCCTCTGATTGGTCCGCGTTGCAGACGTGCAATTTGTTCGTCTTTATAACAGAAAATCACCGCAAAGACAAGTGCGGCCTACTTTCGCCAAGTCCCTGGTCGCACTACAGTCAAAAACAAAAATTAGCCCGAGAAAATCGAAGAAAAAAAAGAAACCGCTCCGGTGGGACACGCTTTTTGTGGAATGTTTTTTTATGTCATTTTGCACGGGCTAATTTTTGTTTTTGACTGTAGTGCGACCAGGCCCTTCGAGAAAGTTCCGACAAAACAGCCGCAAAGGAGCCGAAGTCCAACGCACCGGGTGAATCCAGATAACAATGTCTTCTTGGAAAAAAAATCCATATGAAGCACGTTCCTTTTTATTCAAATTTATCACGGCGAATCGTAGTGTGCATTGGTAACTGAGTAATTGCAAAAAAGCGGGAAAAACAAGCTTCATACCGCATAAAATACGTACAAATGAGATTTAAGTAACAATGCGTGTAAGAACTAGGCAATGCTCTATTTTGCACCAGTCATTTGAAAGCCCCGCACCCCCCCATGGGGGCATACCCGGGGACATAGCGGGGGTTTCACCTGTTTTTTCACTTACTTTTTGTGCCCCGGTAGGCGGGGATTTCATGTTTTTTCACTGCCCGCCATATATGGCATAATAACAGGAATAATCTTTCATACTGATGTTTCAGCGAGTATGTTTTTTATTATAATATTTTCATACTGTTTTAGCTATGCAACGGTCAACCAAGGACGTTGACATTTTTTCCCCGTGATTCAAATTTTAAGGTACTGCATAAGAGCAGTACCTTTCTGTTCTGAGAAATTTTTGTGTCTTTTGGCAATCTTAAGGAGTGGAGTATATGTTACTTTTGGGATGTTTCACATGTGTATTATTTGGACGGGGGAGTTCACTATAAAAGTTTCCCGCGGTAGGCGGGGCTTTCACTGCCTTTCATAGGCACAAAAAGTGAATGCCCCGGTATGCCCCCATGGGGGGGTGCGGGGCTTTCAAATGACTGGTGCATTTGTTCGGCGGCATTTCGCTTTCCCCACGTAAGATTGTTTAGGTGTTTCTTACTGAGAATACATCAACCTTTGGACCTATCATGACCTATGGACCTATGGACCTATTCGAGCGCTAGCCCTTCGTCGGAGCGCGACGAAGGGCTAGCACTCGAAACGTCAGCTTTCTCGAGTCTTTTAACGGTGGCTAATTTACCTTATCGACTCAGTCGATAAAACCAAATTCTTGTGCTTCACCCCCCACCGACGCAGCACCACAGTTTCTCTAGAAACTAACCACATTCTATGGACAACATGTTTTCTAAATAAAATGTACTGGAACTTTATTTTAAAGTGATGTTTCTTTTGCGCTACAAGATTTCATCCAATCGTGAAACTCCAAAACAATGGCCAAGAAAGGCTTCTAATTTTACATGTTTCCCACATATAATTTTGGTTGCATTAAAACTCAGAATAGTTTTCACTAAAAGGGAATCAATTAGTAAACTAGAGAGAAATAAATGCACTACCTGTTTAAGTTATGGTAGATTTTCAGGTTTTAGCCAGTGGGGTGGACGGTTTCAACAATATCACAATTAACACCTTTCTGCATTCCTTGCCGTTAGGTTGCCAAGTTCTTACTAGGACCATTACTTAAAGCCACGTGCGCGTTTTTCGGTCAGTGACTACGAAACATATTAGCTGCGGTTACACGTTTCAACTTTTACCTAGGTAAACTCGAAAGAACAATAGCCAGTGCACGCTTAATTTGAATTAACAATAGCCCTTGCACGCTTAAGCGTGCCGCGGCTATTGTTCTTTCGAATTTACCTAGGTAAAAGTGGCAAAGTGTAACCGCTGCTGTTAATTTTGAAAAGAATGTGCAAATAATTTCTTTTTGTCTTGCAAATGTTAGCTCAGAATTTGACAAGTTGTCTCGGAAAATTTGCACGTCAACTTCTGTCCAAATTGTCGCGGACAATTCAAAAGTTGTCCACAAATGCGATCCGGGCCTAAATGGAACACCTCGAGAAATGCACTGTGAATTAAGTTGAGTTTTGTTCTGGCCTGCGCTCCGACGTCATATCAAAGTTCAAAAGCTTTAAAAAACAGGTTTCGTTTCCAAATTGAAAACAGTATACAACATGTTGCTACAAGACAATGTGCGTTGAAAATCATGTTGGGTTCATTAATTATAGAAACTCGACCTGTGTATCATAGCACTGTGAAACATAGCACACGAAACCGTGCCCGTGGTTAATTGAAATACGTTTCCTTAAAAAGTTGAAAAAGACAGTCTCCAGTTACAGCGTGGCGTACCAAAGTGCTTTCTTGAAATTTGCATCTAGTTTGAGGCGACGGATGCAACGTAAATTCAAAGTTATTGTTACGGGTTGGTTTCACGCCAGATTTGTTCGCGAGCATACCGATATAAACATCTTCGAATCTAAACTTTGGAATGACGTCCAATAAATCTACAAACGAACGTACAACATCAGCGGATAGTACAATTCCAAAACCAGGACAGAATGGTGGATAGCGATTTGCACTGTACTCTTCTTTCGATACCCCAAATTTTCCAGTTCTCAGTACCACCGAATTGGCATCACGCCCCATGTACAGTTTTTCTTGTGGCGTACTAGGTAACTTTAATAGTGAAATCAGTGCTTTCGTGTTCGTGAAAGAATCGTCATCTATTTTTAAAAGAAAGGAGAACTTGCAATATCTGGCAGCCCATTCGAAGGCCATTTGTGTCTTGAGGGTTATATTCAAATAATGTTCATAGTAGTCCGCTCGCACTAAGTCTTGGAAGATTTCATCTTCTTTTAACAATGAATCCGACTCGCTCTTGTTTCGCGTTTGAGCAACAAGGAAAGCAGTCTTCCATCGAGGTTTCATAGCATTATCAACGCCCCACGTTTGACGAATGTCTCTTCTTCTCTGTACATTGGAAGGTGCGGATGAGACCAGAATAAGAAGAAAGTAATATTGTGCACAAGTTTGTGTTGTGATAAGTGCTGTTTTGTGCTTAAATGATCTGCTTGGGGAAAGTTGCTTTCTGTTCGCTATTTCGTTGGTAATTGTGTTGCGTTGAAGTGATTTCCTGGCTGTTGAAATTGGGAATAACCGTGCAGCGTTCGCAACTTCTTTCTGTCCTTCCACATCCGATGCACAAATACATGGGTTGGAAGACAAACTGATGATAACCCAACTGATGCACCCAATGACTGCCACAGCAGGCAAGCAATATCTGGTCATTTTTCTGAGAGTCCTCTGTCTTGGTGACATAACACGCCTTACGGCTGCCATGATATTGTAAATTAATTTCGATTTTGAGAAGGTACTTTGACTATGACGTCATTTCACCGTATTAGGAAAATAGAACAAGCAAAATATCCGAGCTTGTTATATTGCTGGAGTTTTTCTCAATACAACGCGCGCATTGATTGGTTGATTCATGGTCACATGACATCTAATAAACTGTTTCCCGCCAATAGACCAATTTCGATATATTAAAATTCATACTTCGCTCCGAAGCTTGGGGGAAGAAAACAAAAGAAGTCACATTGAGGTTCAGCGTTGAATTATTCATTTGTTTTGTTTTATTCCCCCAAGCCTCGGAGCCAAGTATGAGTTTTGATATATCGAAATTGGTCTATTGTCATAAGCGGGCAACGTTTGCGAAAGCGGGTAACAATTTTGACGTCAGAGGGAAACATTGCACTGTTGCCCGCTAGCGCACGTGATCAGACCGTGACAAAAGGTGGCACGATTCTTTACCTCGAGTGCTCGGCGCGTTTTTCAAACTGTGTTGTGTTGTGTTGCTATATAACAAATCACTTAATGACTGATCCCTCGGGAAACAGTGTTTGGAGTATTACACAGTAGACTGTCTGCCGTATTACACCTTATATCTCGGTTTGAAGACACAAAAGCTATTATAAAAGGAGTTTCAATTATTCGATAGTTTAACAGATAAGACGTGCTGACATTTTCCTGTTCTAGCCTGAATTTTTTTGCAAGTTGCTTTTTCAACTGATTAAGTTGATAGCACACTGCGAGGATCAAATTTCACTCATTTTACTCATTGCTCTGCGGGGCTCGAAAAAATACAACAACTCGCAAAACATCCGCGCGTATTGTCTGTTTTAGGGAAGTGGTCATAACAAGTATACTCGACGAGGACCCACCTTGTGTAGGGGTAGGGGGGTTACACAAGATGCCACCTTTCTGATGAGTGTAATGGACACAATTTATTGGTCTAAAAATTAGAGATGAGAGTTGAATATTCTGTGTGCATGAAGCTTGCATTGCTAGTAAACTGGCACAGGAAGATTTTAATCTTTCTCTCATTTTTTTACTCCTGATAGAGTGGGGGAAAAACCAACAACTTAAATATTCTGTGTGCACGAGGCTTGCATTGCTAGTAAAATGGTACAGGAAGGTTTGAATCTTTCTCTTAGTTTTTACTCCTGATAGAATGGGGGCTATACCAACAAGACACCATCTCTTTAGGTGGGGGAGAGAGGGTACATAAGGAGACCACCATTTTGTAAAATGGTGGGTCTTGTCCGAGTACAATAGTTTTGACTGGACCATTTCCCTTATACTACTGGCCAGCTGAGAAATTTCTGAAATCTGATTGGCTGAGACGAGCTGTATTGCAGCCTAATTTGAAATACCTATATGTAGAAATTACAAAGGCCGTGGCAACGGGAGGGACTGCAATAGTTTGAAACAATGGTGGACAGCTTTCCTGAATTTAACGACAGTGCAATACAATAATTGAAGGAATTTTATATCCTTGTACAATCAAGCTGGGTTAAAGGAAAGGATACAAGGCGGATATTTTAGCTACGACGCCAGACAACTCGACGAGCAAATGGAGAAGTTCTTCGCCGAAGTGAGTAAGAGAAAGTCGAGAATTTCTCCGACTCGGAGTCAAACACTTTGTTTGTAGTAACTATCGAACTCTAGACAAAGTGGACAGTAGTGTTTCTAGTAGTTTTGAGGACAGATAAAACCATAAAAAGTGGAAAAATGTTCAAAGTTTCATCGAAAGCTCGCTTTCTCCGCTAGCAAGTACGGCAAAATGGCCTCACGCCAATGCTTTCCGTCTATAAAAGCACTGACCACCAACGATGAAGGTTTGTTGCGGTCTAAAAAGCTCTTTAGTGGCTTGGAAATTAGTCACCAAAATTTCTAATAACTACTGAAGCAGAGATGGTGAGTTGTCGCTGTGTTTAAAAAAAATCTTTTGAAGTAATCTTTGGTCCTGCACCGATGATCACACGTGTGAGTGTTAGAAAAAGCGAAATTTCTCAGCCTTGCAGTAATACAATGTTTTTTTTTTCACGGGGAATTAGGAATAAATACCTCTTGTAATATTTCAAAATTACATTTTCCGCCTACTTGTGTTCTTAGGGGAGGGGATTCATGCATCGCAGTTAGAAGTTAGGTAGAAGTGTAACCCTTCCTGTTTGGTTAAAAAATCCAAAACTGTTTGATTTTTCTCTTCCTTTTTTAGATAATAGTAATGAATCTGAGACAAAGGAAAATAAAAATAGAACTGGTTTGAGAATTTTCCAACCACAAAAAAAAAAAAAAAACAATCAAACCACATTATACACAATAACACCAGTGACATTGTAAATTCGACCCTTAAATAATAAATAATCTATCAATTCACAACAACACTACGACTTTTAAATAAATGTGACGGTTTATTACATTAGAAAACAAAGAAAAAAAAAGATTGAAAGTATATTTTCTGTAAATGTTGTTATCGCGTTCATCCCGTCATTCCATCATGCCTGTGGCCGGGGGAACTGGACTCGACACTGCATTATCACCAGGCCCGTGAATCATCTGGCCAGTGGTAGCATGTCCAAGAGGAACATCAATGGGGGTCCCAGGACCAGATGCAGGGGAAGCCGCATTAGAACCCATGAAGGAGACTGGGGTGCTACAGCCGGAGGCCGGGTGGGAGCCCACAGGAGGAACAGAACCGGGGTTCATGGGCGGGGCTGGAGAGGCCGAGGCGGAAGGGGGATTGGATCCTACTGGCTGGCTGTTGGCTGTAACTGCAAGAAACGAAATGCCAATTTTCGTTTGGAAAGGGCGACTTCCTCATTTAGCAACAAAAGGAGTTTAAAGTTAACTATTTGCCTCTGATTTTGAGGCACTGCAGCCATAAATGATTATGATTACTTTCCTGATACCCTGCGACAAGCCTTCTTGGGAACGGGGGCGGGGCGGGGGGGGGGGGGTGGGGGGGGGTCACTACCCCCAGGCGAACTTGCACGTAGTCTATTTACTTGGGTACGCCCAAGACAATACCAACAAATAACGGGGGAAGGGGGTGGGGTCACTACCTCAAGCGAGCTTGCACGCAGGCTATTTACTTGACGATACCAACAAACAACGGGCGAGAAAACCGAATCTTCTATCAGACTACTCAGCACAAAAAAAAAAAAACAGTTTAAAAAAAAAAAAACGTTTATACCCTGATTTAATTAATGCCAGCACCTGCGCGAAAGTTCCCGTTGTCGCAGACTGTTGTTGGCGGATAACACTAGCCAGTTCAATCATATCAGTAGCACATTCAGTGTTGATGCTAAAAACTCTCTTACCTTGCTGAGCAGGACTTGGCGCCTGTGGGATATGACTTGGAACTCCTGGCTGGGGACCCTGTGGCGGAGCCTGCTGGGAATGCCTTTGCTGTTGCTGCTGTGATTGGTGTTGCTGTGGAAACTGAGGTTGAGGTTGGGATACCTGTGGCTGCGGCTGGAGCTGCGCTGGGGAGGTTGCTGAGGGGGACAAATGACCGGCTGCTGCGCGTGCGCGCATCTCAGCCGCCTTGAGTTGTTCTTGATGGAACTGCTGTCGTTCGGCAAGTAGCTGTTGTCGCTGGTATTCCAACTGAGAATAAAAGAAACAGAAAAAAGAGATCAATGTCAGGAAAAATTATTACCGTATTCATCGCAGTGTTCGCAAAATGATAGCTTTCTTTATCGTTTGTCTCACGATCGATGAGATCACTTTAGATGTTGATCACAACATTTCGACCGCTTACTGTTGATCTTCATCAGGTGATAAAGTCGACAAGATGTGCCACACTGTGGTTGTGAGCCGGAACCAGTGATACCGCTTTTTCAAGTGGTCGGCCGCAAGACATTCTGATTCTTAAGGTGCCAAGCATCGGGGAAGACATCTGGATACGCAAACCTTGGAAAACTAGTTGTTAATTAAACAAGAAACGACCGAGTATAACATCAACTTGTTTACTTAAACCTAAGTAAACAGGCGACAAAACACGATCCTGATGGCCACCGAGGGAGCTAAAAACGAATACAACGAAGGGAGGAGATCTGAACTTGTATCTATATGCACTCACCGCTTCCCGCTCGCGGTCCATGATGGTCTCAAGTTCTTCAAAGTGGCGAAGTTTAATTTCCAGTTTCTTCATTTGAGTCTCGACAAGCAGTGCCACAAGGCTCTTGATCTTCCGCTCTTCAACTTGAGCCAAGTGCTATCAAGGAAACAGACGGTACAAAGGAAACGTTTTAGGCAGAATCAGGCAATAGTACAGGTTTTGACCCAGAAGTATCATTCAGTAGTATGTCAAGTGCAATTCAATGAATGTCAGAGATTGCAGGTGGGCCTGTCCCAGTTGTGCTCGGCAACGTTTGAGCAATTTTGGCATTTGGAGCAACGTTTTGCAGTTCTAGCAACCTCTTGCAAAGTTCGCCTTTCCGGAGCAACTTTTGAGCAAATTATAGCCGGGTTAACAGCACATATCAAGCACGAAAAAGTGAACAATTTGATAGAAAATTTCAATTTATTCGAATTGAACAAGAAAGATGTCAAATGAACCATAAGTTTTGTTCCGTACTTTTCCTAAAATGCGCCTATATTTTTTCTTAACCGATAGAGCAGTTTTCAATTGAGTATCGAAAGTAATTACACAATTGCTTTGGTTTTGCATTGCTACGCTTTGTGATTGGCTAAAAAATCTCGCGCCACTTTCTCGACCAATCAGAAGTAAAACCAAAACCAATTGTGACTTGCTCGCACGCGTTTTCCCGCGCTTGGCGCCGCCGACATGTAATTGCTTCGAGCTCTGATTGGTTCATTGGATTGTTTACGACTGCTGTGATTGGTCAGAGTAATTACTTTGGTTTTGGTTTTACCACACTCAATTAAAAACTGCTCTATTAGCAATTATTGAGAAGGACGAGAATAGAGCTTTAAATAATGTTTGTATGAAAATGTCATGAAATTTAAGTGGCAACTTTCAAATTTTAGGTAGCAACTTTATGGATTTTTGGCAATCTTTAAGCCCCTTTTTAGCATTCTAGGGAGCACCTTTTCAGCATTTTATGAGCACAATCGGGACAGATATAATTGAAGGCAATTAAAAACGCTACACAAAAGCCACGGTATTATGGAAACAAGTGTACGCGATTGTCATCCGGACGTATCGGTCAGTTATTAGCTAGTGGGCTCTTATTTAAAAACGTGACATAGGAGCAGTTCTAAGAATGGAAAATTACAATTTCAAACTAACATGCACGGCCGGCAAGTCTGATAGTCGGTGTCATTTCATGTTAAGGAGTGGTCGGTGGAGCAAAACGTCAAGGAGAGGGGAGGGGAGGGTCCGAAGATTGTTTCGTACTCACGAGTTGGCTCATAGGAGCCTTTGATTTAGTTTATAATACAGTCGACATTTACCTTGGCTTTAACAGCAGCAGCTGCAAGAGCAGAAGCAGCGGCCTTGGCGATGTTTTCTTCGTTAACAGCTTGGGTTTTCTCTCCATTCTCAAGTTGGTTACTTGTCTCTGAAGAATCTTCCATCTGAAGAAAAGAATAACAAGACATTTAACCCAAAACGAAAACATTTCTTGAAATACTTTTTATTCGGAGTAAATTCAACTATAAACATTGAAACGTGAATGACGTCGGAAGGCGTAGCTTGTGAGTTATGACCAACACATGTTTTCACGGCTTGAACTGTTGCATGGTTCATAGAGACTACAGAACTTTTTATTCAAGGACTTGTATTCCTCAGGAACACACATTATTATGTTGCAATCTAAATATATTTTGCATACTTGAGCCAACAAACCAGTATCCACGAGTTCTAATAATACCGTCAAATCTCTATTAAACCAAGCCACCGCTCTTTAGAAGAAGAAATTTATAAAGCCACCCCTACCCCTCCCCATTACTTACTTCAATACTCTTGAACCGTGATAAGGGGGCTTTTGTTATTGGTATAAACCAGGTATAATTATAAACCATTATGCAGGGAAACATAATGTAAGTGTAACATTTTAATGTTAAAAAGTTTAATCTTGAGATTACGATGCTTGAATAATGTTCATATCATATTATATCCTGATAGTGTACATTGTGCTGCATTTTGCTAAATCAATAAACCCTTCTCTCTATAGGCCATTTGCACGATGACGTCATTTGACTACTACTACCAGAATCCTTTAGTTTTTTGCTTTGTAGTGCAAATTAGGGCTATTGTTATTTAAACCGCACTGGGATTACAAAATTTAAATAAGAAAGGAAAAACGAAATGAATTCTGGTAGTAGTAGTCAAATGACGTCATCGTGCAAATGGCCTATTGAGCACCCTTTCTAATAAGCCACCCCTCAAAAAGTACCTTAAATAAATAAGCCACCCGGGTGGCTTAATAGAGATTTTACGGGAAGCATAAAACCAAAGGATAACAGGTATTGTTACAGGAAGACCTTAGATAACAACGGCCTGGACCACCTCGGACGCCTTATTGAGACTTATATAACGGAGTAACTGGTTGGCTTTCAGTTGAGGTTGGGGGTAGCAGTTTATATAGTTAAATTTAGGACTAAGCAACCCGAGAAGCAGGATGGTACAGTGGTACGATAGGCTATGTAAGCCTAAGCCTAACTGAGGTCACAGGTTCAATCCTGAGTGGGGATTTTAGATTTTCTATTTTACACTTAAAATTTATTGAAAATAAAATTCTAAGTGTCGACATTACGTTATATAATTCACAGTAAGTGTCCGAGGTGGTCCAGACCGTTGTTATCTAAGGTCTTCCATTGTTACAGTCCCACAGAAAGCCTGGTTACTTAGGTACCTTGAATAAGCATTACTCAATTGTCCTGCTTTAAAGACGTCGACTTTTCGATATTTTTCGGTTCTTTTCTCGATCTGTATTACGTGTGCAGGCCTACCATTTCAATCATTTGATATCAAAATGAAGTTATTTTACTGTAGTTTGAAGGACTTTCCGATGAAATTGAATTACTTCTGGATTATGAAATTCAGAAACTTCCAGGAGAAAATCTTTTCAAGTTATACATCAAACTCCAGGAAGAGTGTTTCATTACCATTTCAAAACACCGAGAGTGGGTTAAAAAAACGAGGAGCAGCCGAGTTTTTTTGTAACCAACTTCGAGGTGTTTGAATACCGGATGAAACACTGTTTCGAGTGTTTGATATAGCTTCTTAACCCTTTAAGTTCCAAGAGTGATCAGCAGCAAATTTCTCTTTGTAATATAAATGCCTTATCAATCAAAAAGGTCATGAGAATTAAGGACATGATCACACAAGATGAGTTCTCTTGATATCCAAACAATTTCTCTCCACTACTTCTAAAGGAAATGTATAGGATTAGAAATGAGAATTTGATGTTAGGGCTTAAGGGGTTAAACTAATCATTAAATATAGGGAAAACGAAGGAAGAAAATCGCTAAAAAAAATTATGCTAATTAAGATCAGGTTTACAAACCACCGCTACGCTTATTAGAGCAGTTTTCAATTGAGTGTCGAAAGTAATTGCACAATTGCTTTGGTTTTGCATTGCTACGCTTTGTGATTGGCTAAAAAATCTCGCGCCACTTTCTCGACCAATCAGAAGTAAAACCAAAACCAATCGTGACTTGCTCGCACGCGTTTTCCCACGCTTGGCGTCGCCGACATGTAATTGCTTCGAGCTCTGATTGGTTCATTGGATTGTTTACGACTGCTGTGATTGGTCAGAGTAATTACTTTGGTTTTGGTTTTACGACACTCAATTGAAAACTGCTCTATTTTCTCTGCTCAAACTTGACGAACTATTAATTACTTTAAGGAGTGTTCCAGAACATGGCAGTTTTTAAAGGTCAAGATTGAATTCTGTGTTCACGATGGATGTGTAGAGATGTGCACCCGCAAGCAGTTCACTTAGTTGTTAACCTTAACTGACCTTCACATCTTCTGCCGCAGTCTCCCCTCCCTCAGGTCCTATTGTTTGGCTTCCATTGACTTCCATAGGCTGTGATGTTTCTTCTTTATAAGAGAAAATCATTTACAAAGCGTGAATTTATTGCCTTGAAGTTTTGGCAATGGCTGGTTACAGTCAGGAGGAGGGGTATGGCCTGGCGCACGATACTGGTGTACACGAGCGTAACACCGTGCTTATGCACCAATTCACGTTCTGTGAAAGGCACGGATTTCACGCAAAAGCACACGAGAAAAAAAAAAAACATAAAAGGCACAAGTTTGGCACAGACTAGGCACAGACTAGGCACGTTTTACAGAATGCTTAGGCACAGTTTAGGCACAGCTTAGGAACAGTTTACGCCTATTTAGGCACGTTTTTCGGAAACGTTATATTTAACTCGTCCGAAGGCAAGCCGTACGAAAATTCTCGGCGAGTGACCAACCAGATTCAGTCCGTAAAAAATATGGTTATCAGCGAGAATCGAAAGTGACAAGTCATAATAATAATTCGGCTGACACGAGCAAGACAAACGAGAATTGAGCGAGAACAGCAAGACATAATAATAATAATAAAACATGATAAATGTGACCTTCCACGGGAAAACGTACACTAAACAGTTATCTGTTAAACGGCCTAAAAGCGTTTAATCGCAGTTCGGAAACTGCGTTAAAATGGTTTAGGAAAGCATAAGAAGCGTTGGAAAAACCGTACAAAACTTTTTTCCAGGCCGTTGACGCGTTGAAAGCGTTAGGAAAGTCGTTCAAATTATTCGTTCGGTCCACAGAGTTTAATACTTTACAAAAGTCGTTTGAACAAAACATTTAAACAGCAGTTTTAAGGCTTACCTTCTCTGTAGTTTGATTTGACTTCTTCGTTCTTTGTTCTCGTGAATATTCGACAAAATATCGCCGACATTTCGAGAGTACTTTCGCATCGTTCTCAGGATAACTCGCACACGAAAATTCGCAAAGCAAATTAAAAAAAAAGAAGCGAATTTTTAGAAATTTCGCTGAAACGAAACGAAACACCGGTGAACTTTCCTGCCGAAAATACAAAGTGTTGCAGCGCCAGTTCGCTTAAACAAAGATCGTTTGGTATAACATGCGTCGTGAACTTAAATATTTAAAGAAAAGGTGATATAAATCTGTCTTTCTGTTTTAACAATTCGAAATTAGCCTTGTTTTCCGCTTTGTAATCATTGTTACTCAACTGGTGCACTGATTCTTTTTGGAGAAAGATCTTTTTGTCAATAAACACGCAAATCCCTCCGCGCTGAAATGTGATCTGCACAGTTTTGACATCAGGTTATGCTAATTTATTGCTGAAATTTGACCAACTTGTGAAAACATCCGATGAATAAAATGACCCATTCCGTTTTATAAATCCAAATCGAATGATAAAACTCCAAAACGTCAATTTGTTCGAACAACTTTTTGAATGTTTGGCAGTATTTATCCAAAGCCGATGACCGAATGGTCAGAAACTACATCTGTATTAAATACAAGTACTATTCTATATCTCCAAACGGCTGGGAAAGCGGCAGTGCGGGAAGAATACAAGTAAACACGGGTTGTTTACCATTTATCAAAAATTTCCGGAAATTTCAAGATTTTTGTTTCGAAAATTTCCATTCGGAACAAATGCGTTCCATTTACCTCCTTGCACCAGACTTGTCCCCAGGATCTTGGCGCGCGTCTGCGGCGCCAGTTTTAAAATGGCGGCACTGCAGTTGTTGCTCATCGACGAGATTTTGGAAGATCGTGAATTTTACAGGATGGTAGAAGATGACGACGACATCATCGTCTTTTCAGCCATATCTACGTTTATGAGAAGAAATCTTCAGCGGAACGAAAGTTTTTGGGAAAGTGTGGTCCCTCTTTACTCAGTGGACGAATTCAGGAGTCATTTTAGAATGACACGAGAAACGATGGAAGTTCTGTGTAGGGAAGTCGCAGCCACAGGCAGAATCCCACAGCAGCATGCATTTGGGAGGCCACCAATTCCGCTGGAGAAGCAAGTTTTAGCGTTTGTTTGGTATATTTCCAACAACGAAGTTATAAGATCAGTATCGGACCGATTCAACATTTCCCTCAGCAGTCTCGAAAGGACAATCCACCGCGTGTCGGGAGCGTTAGTTGATGTACGACAACAGTATATCAAGTGGCCCAACAGTAAGTTTCGTTGTACCTCATATTTTACCATCATCAGTAATTCAGGCGCGTACAAATTTTAACATTTTTATTTACCTTGAATTCAATGCAAGATGTCCATTTACGTTTCGCGGGGGGAGGGGGGGGGGGGGTTAGCGGATGGCAGGGGTGGGATTGGAGTGTCTTGACACAAAAAAAAAATTGGTTATTTTGGGAATAAAATAGAGTAAATTATGGTATGGCACTTTTGCACCCCCCCCCCCCCCCCCCCTTCCCCCTGAAAAACATTGTATTATGAAAAAATGAACAAATTATTAGTTCATAATACCATTACAAATTTGTCTAGTTAACTTGTAGGCTGGGAACCATGTTGTCATTCAAGGGTATATTGACTTAATATTTGATATTAGGGGATGAAATGAATGTAATAATGGAAAATTTTGAAGAGGAAGCATTTCCAGCACCTGGGTTCCCAAGAATTATTGGGCTAATTGATGGGACACACATAAAGATAAGAGCACCAACAAGGAAGCCAGATGCTTATGTGAACAGAAAGAAGTTCCATTCCCTTAATACTCAGGCAAGTGATATCTTTGATGGGTCCAAGTTATGCATTATGTAGAACTGACTTTACATGGAACAGGAAATAGCTAATTCGCCAGGATCTGATTAACAAGACTCGGGCTAAGTACTTCCTTCGATTGCTTTAATTCAACACAACAAAGGCCGTGGTTCTGCTCACTATGTCCAATATTTTATAGCCAAATAATGAGCCTGCAAGCTTGTAAATCCAAGTCCTGAAATATCACCGAAATGGATCAGGCAGGGAAATAGCCCAAAACGAAGCAGCTGGCTAAAAGGAAAAATTTGATGGCAAATTAAAGCTATCCTAGTTTGGGACCTTGCAACCAAAGAAACAAAAAATCACTATGGTGATGTGGGCTGCCTGAAGAAATGTAATTTTTATTTATATTACTAATTACTGATAAAGAGAGCCATGTGGCAGCCCCTTCCCTTCCCCATGAAACAAACTCTTGGTTGTAAAGAATGTATTAATTAAGTATCGACTCTCATTTTTTCCCCAATCTACACATGATAGGTTGTGTGTGACGACAATATGCTCTTTAGAGATATTGTTGTGGGTTGGCCTGGCTCTGTCCATGACTCAAGGATTCTGCACAATTCATCACTAAATGCAACTGCTGCGGCCAAGTTTCCAGGAGATACACATCTTCTAGGAGATGGTGGATACCCTTTGAAAAGGTATAATGAATTAAAAAAAAGAATCATCTCATTGAAAATTATTAATAGCCTCAAAGCTGTTTCAAGTGGCATTATCAATTCCTTGTTACAATTATTATAAATGCACAATATTAAATGCCAATTAAGCGATATGCAAAATTAAAGCACCCAGTTGTTTCCTTATTACCATCCTTATTTTGTACCATGTACCATGTAGTAAAGACTAGACTAGACAGTGTAAAACAATTAGGTCACATTAATTCTCTGCTACTATAGTAAATTAAAAAAAAAACAATTATTGCAAGAAAAAATAGAAGGGATCTGTTTGAAATGGCTAAAATAAGTTGGTTAAACAGCAACCAATTTTAACATGCTCATTGGATGCATATCATAATGATGGTAAATAATCAAGACTTGGTTATTTCTCTGCTTCCTTGTAAACCATATAATTGCCACTCCCTCATTTATTTTTCAGATGGCTAATTACACCATTCAGAGACAATGGACATCTAAATGTGCGGCAGAAGCGATTTAATACAAAATTGTCTGCCTTGAGGTCAACGGTAGAGAGGTCAATCCGACTCCTAAAGGGGCGATGGAGGAAGCTTGGCTCAATGGAGCATATAGACATGAAAGTGTTGGTCCATCTGATCATGTCTGGATGCGTTCTGCACAACTTCTGTCTACTACATGACGATTTTGATGACAGCTACTTCTTAGATCACCACGATGGTGATGGCAGAGATGGTCATGACGGGCATGGCGATGGAAATCCAGATGGTGGATTAGCAGCAGAGGCTAAACGCATTCAGCTGATGAACATAATTTGTTGAAACTCAATGCGCTAATAGGCCAACCATATACCATGTTTTGAGAAAAGGAATCAATTCATATCCCTTTTTTTGGAGTACTCAAGGGGTGGTTCGAGAAATTTGATAAAGGGGAGTATTGGAAGCGGAAATTCTGAAAAGAAGGGAGGAGCAGAAAGGGGTGTTTCTATCACTATCAATAATACTGTCACTGAGAAAAGTACTCATTTCCAGTATTCATTCATTTTGGTTTATGAGTTTCGAAGAAAGCATAAATGTAAACACACAATTTAAACCCAACACACAAATACTGCATTTATTTCAAAATCTTACAACATACAGCTGTAATTGAAGGGTTGGGGATAACACTATGCTAAATGACTTTTGGGGTGTTTTTTTTTTTTTTTTTTCATTTTGCTTCAAAAAGGCTGATTTCTCGTAAACAGGCTTGTTTTCGTGTGGTAAACATTGCCCTGACAACAGACAACAGAAGATGCCGAATGTATTTTTTGGCCCGTGTTTTCTAGAAAAATAAGTGCAAAACAGCAAAAAAAAAATACAGGACAATGTTTACGACACGAAGACAAGCCTGTATACGAGAAATCAGCCATTTTTGAGCAAAATGAAAAAATACCCAAAAAGTCACTTAGCATAGTGTTATCCCCAACCCTTCAACTGCATGTTGCTATGTTAATTATGTAACTTCAGAGAATATCCATATCTCTCATCCCATGTGGTGTAAAATGTTATTAGACAACCCCACCCCATCCCTCTTTTGAACATGAAAATGTTTGGCATGCAATCCCACAACCCTCAATCAATTTTTCTACGGGATACAGTATGAGAGTATGGATATTTTCAGGAATTGCAAACTTTTTAAAATATACTGTAAGACAGTTCTACATTTATCGGTATTTGAACTCAAGCAAGTTGTCAGTTGCATATCTCAAACATAAACAGTTTTTAAGGTATCATTATTGTAAAAATACAATAACTTTGCAAACAAGCAGCCTTAAAAGTCAAATACAATTTCTTTACTTCAGACTGTTGAACTGTAAGCCCCTGTTGAACTATAAACCCAACAACACAATTTGCATGTTTTTACTTTTTCTGATTGTCCATAAACTCAAAAAAGCGATTAAAAAATACTTCCTTCTGATCTTTCATTTCTTTCATCAATGCCAACTTCTGTTCTTCTGTATTTTCTCTTTTTTCTCCATAATCTTTCAAAAATTGCAACATTTCACCTGCTGACGATCTGCTTCTGGGCTTTTTACGACACCTCATACTTGCAGCTGCCTTACCCTGACCTTTGGCCGGTCTCTTTCCTGATGTTTGGCCTGCAGACACCGAGTTGCTGCCAGATTCAGAAGTGCTTGTTGTAGAAAATTCAGACACATCTCCATAGCATTCTGACTCTGAATCGTCTTGATCTGATTCGTCTTCTTTATCTGTCTCCTGGTGATTCCCCGCAGTTGACAAGGAACTTTCCATGGTGTATACGGGCTTTACAGATGGGTCTTTCTGTAGACATTGTTGAAACTCATGGTAGAATTTCCACGTTTTGGGATCGTTTCCTGACTGATTGTTGTGGTCCTCTATCTTCTTGTGTTGTGAACATAACTTTGTCCACTTCCTCAAGCACTGATTTCCGGTAGCAATGCGGCCTGCCTTCACTGAGAACTGCTCCGCTATCTTGTCAAATATATCTTTCTTTGTTGCTTTTCCTACTCCAAATAAATGCTTGTTGTCGTTCCAAGTTGCTATTAACAGCCGCACATCAGCGTCCCCCCATCGATCCAAAATTTTCTCGCCTTGGTCAGTCTGGCTAGGTCCTTGCAATTGTTCGGTTTCAAAGGAACAGGAAGGGGATGGAGAATTGGCTCTATTTGAAATACCAGAAAAAGCTGCATGCAAAGGGTCTGCAAAGGAAATCCAAACAGAGCTTCAGTTCAGTGCAGAACGTGTCATGCAGTTATCATTAATATAGTTTTCGCGCGAAAAAGTCTGACATCTCCGGGGCAAGTGTCAAGTTTTATCATAAATTAAAAGCAACAGCAACTGTCAAACTTACCATTGAGATACGCCTCACATCTATGGTTAATAATTCCCGTTAAATCTACGGAAGTATAACGACATTGAGAACATTCATATCCAAAACTTCCTTCCGCCATTTTGAATGCACGTGAGTGACTGCGAAGCACTTGGCCGTGACAACAAACTCGTTAATGGCCTGGAACTGGTCAGAATATGTAAATGGTACACGAATTTCCCGGAATTTCCATTTGGAATTTCGGAATGGAAAAAACAGGACAACCTTTTCAGAAATCCCGTTCATTCCGGAAAATTTCCACCGGGAAGAACCAAAACGGCGTGTACCATTTACGTTCCAAAAGGAATTTCCGGAAACTTTCTGTAAATGGTAAACAACCACGATTACTGATTTCCCGCCGTCGCTTTCACTTGGAGAAAAAATAATTCGTTGCATGAGAACAATCTTGCAATTTATCGTCAAAATAATGTGTTACCAAAAAGCGCTGTGACACGAGCAAGATGAAAATAATGTTTCCCGGGAATATTTACATAACGCCGTTCAAAGGCACAATTTAGGCCCGAATTAAGGCACAATTTAGGCACAACTTAGGCCGGCTTAGGCACTGCTTAGGCACAGCTTAGGCATGAAAAAAAGCTAGACATGCACACTTCATGCACAACTTGTTCGTGCCAAGGCACACTGTAGAATCCGTATTTCGATCCAACGTACAACAAAACGTAGTTTTATGTAAAATAAACGCTGTCTAACCGTGAAAATTGGATTGTAGTTTGAGTATGGATTATCCAAATTGAAAATTGTTACCCCAGGAAATAAGCTGAACTTATGAGCACTTCAAAAGTCTTTTTTGTTTTTTAACATAAGAAAGGGAGCTAAAACCAAATCGATTTTGAAAATTTTCGACCAGGCTGTTTTTGTAGGTACGTAATATTAGGTTACCTTGCTGCAAATTGCTATAAATTTGTTATTTTTCGATCATTTAAAGTCATTCTTAAAATACATAATGCTCATTAGCTATAAACTTTAATTGCAAAAGAATAAATGCCTACATATCATCAAAGCGGAGAAATTATGAATTGTGCCACGTTAGACTGTAAATTTACGCGTAGTGTCCAAAATGGCCTCATTTTTGGTGACTATTGTAAAATTTTCTTTTATTCAACCCTATATGCAAAACTAAAATTGTTCACAGAGAAGACATTAATGAACTTTAGTTTTTTTTTACCAAATATCAACCAAAACTGAATTTTAATAATTTCAGAAGAGCTAAATTAAGTGTGAATTTTAGCCATGTACACCAGTAGCGTGCGCCAGGCCCTTGGCCCAATATTAATGTAGCCAGAGCCCAAGTTCATTGGCCCAATATTAATGCAGCGAGAGACCTACATCATTGGCCCAATATTAATGTGGCCGAAGCCCAACTTCATTGGCCCAATATTCAGGTAGGCAAAGCCATACATCATTGGCCCAATATTAATGTAGCCAGAGCCCAACTTCATTGGCCCAATATTAATGTAGCAGAGCCCAGCTTCATTGCCCCAATATTAATGTAGCCAGAGCCCTACATCATTGGCCCAATAGTAATATAGCCAGAGCCCAACTTCATTGGCCCAATATTAATGCAGCAAGAGGCCTACATCATTGGCCAAATATTAATGAAGCCAGAGCCCAACATCATTGACCCAATATTAATGCAGCGAGAGGCCTACATCATTGGCCCAATATTAATGTAGCCAGAGCCCTACATCATTGGCTTAATATTAATATAGCCTGAGCGCAACTTCATTGGCCAAATATTAATGTAGCCAGAGCCCTGCATCACTGGCCCAATATTAATGCAGTCAGAGCCCTACATCATTGGCCCAATATTAATATAGCCAGAGCGCAACTTCATTGGCCCAATATTAAAGCAGCCAGAGCCCTACATCATTGGTCCAATATTAATGTAGCCAGAGTCCAGCTTCATTGGCCCAATATTCAGGTAGCCAGAGCCCTTCTTCATTGGCCCAATATTAATGTAGCCAGAGCCTTACATCGTTGGCCCAATATTAATGCAGCCAGAACCCTACAGCATTGGGCCTGGCGCACGCTACTTGTGTACACGAGCGTAACACCGTGCTTATGCACCAATTCACGTTCTGTGAAAGGCACGGATTTCACGCAAAAGCACACGAGAAAAAAAAAACATAAAAGGCACAGACTAGGCACAGGTTCGGCACGTTTTACAGAGTGCTTAGGCACAGCTTAGGCACAGTTTACGCCCATTTAGGCACGTTTTACGGAAACGTTATATTTAACTCTTTCGAAGGCAAGCCGTTCGAAAATTCTCGGCGAGTGACCAACCAGATTCAGTCCGTAAAAAATATGGTTATCAGCGAGAATCGAAAGTGACAAGTCATAGTAATAATTCGGCTGACACGAGCAAGACAAACAAACGAGAATTGAGCGAGAACAGCAAGACATTATAATAATAAAACATGATAAATGTGACCTTCCACGGGAAAACGTACACTAAACAGTTATCTGTTAAACGGCCTAAAAGCGTTTAATCGCAGTTCGGAAACTGCGTTAAAATGGTTTAGGAAAGCATTAGAAGCGTTGGAAAAACCGTTCGAATTTTCATCCATGCCGTTTGAAGCATTTATAAAAGAAGCGTACAAAACTTTTTTCCAGGCCGTTGACGCGTTGAAAGCGTTAGGAAAGTCGTTCAAATTATTCGTTCGGTCCACAGAGTTTAATACTTTACAAAAGTCGTTTGAACAAAACATTTAAACAGCAGTTTTAAGGCTTACCTTCTCTGTAGTTTAATTTGACTTCTTCGTTCTTTGTTCTCGTGAATATTCGACAAAATATCGCCGACATTTCGAGATACTTTCGCATCGTTCTCATGATAACTCGCACACGAAAATTCGCAAAGCAAATTAAAAAAAGAAGCGAATTTTTAGAAATTTCGCTTAAACGAAACGAAACACCGGTGAACTTTCCTGCCGAAAATACAAAGTGTTGCAGCGTCAGTTCGCTTAAACAAAGATTGTTTGGTATAAAATGCGTCGTGAACTTAAATATTTGAAGAAAACGTGATATAAATCTATCTTTCTGTTTTAACAATTCGAAATTAGCCTTGTTTTCCGCTTTGTGATCATTGTTACTCAACTGGTGCACTGATTCCTTTTGGAGACAGATCCTTTTGTCAATAAACACGCAAATATGTGATCTGCACAGTTTTGACATCAGGTTATGCTAATTTATTGCTGAAATTTGACCAACTTGTGAAAACAGCCGATGAATAAAATGACCCATTCCGTTTTATAAATCCAAATCGAATGATAAAACTCCAAAACGTCAATTTGTTCGAACAACTTTTTGACTGTTTGGCAGTATTTATCCAAAGCCGATGACCGAATGGTCAGAAACTACATCTGTATTAAATACAAGTACTATTCTACATCTCCAAACGGCTGGGAAAGCGGCAGTGCGGCAAGAATACAAGTAAACACGATTACTGATTTCCCGCTGTCGCTTTCACTTGGAGAAAAAATAATTCGTTGCATGAGAACAATCTTGCAATTTATCGTCATAACAATGTGTGACCAAAAAGCGCTGTGACACGAGCAAGATGAAAATAATGTTTCCCGGGAATATTTACATAACGCCGTTCAAAGGCACAATTTAGGCCCGAATTAAGGCACAATTTAGGCACAACTTAGGCACAGCTTAGGCACTGCTTAGGCACAGCTTAGGCATGAAAAAAGCTAGACATGCACACTTCATGCACAACTTGGGCACACTTTATGCACAACTTGTTCGTGCCAAGGCACACTGTAGAATCCGTATTTCGATCCAACGTACAACGAAACGTAGTTTTATGTAAAATAAACGCTGTCTAACCGTGAAAATTGGATTGTAGTTTGAGTATGGATTTTCCAAATTGAAAATTGTTACCCCAGGAAATAAGCTGAACTTATGAGCACTTCAAAAGTCTTTTTGTTTTTTAACATAAGAAACGGAGCTAAAACCAAATCGATTTTGAAAATTTTTGACCAGGCTGTTTTTGTTGGTACGTAATACTAGGTTACCTTGCTGCAAATTGCTATAAATTTGTTATTTTTCGATCACTTAAAGTCATTCTTAAAATCCATAATGCTCATTAGCTATTAACTTTAATTGCAAAACAAAAAATGCCTCCATATCATCAAAGCGGAGAAATTATGAATTGTGCCAGGTTAGACTGTAAATGTTACGCGTAGTGTCCAAAATGGCCTCATTTTTGGTGACTATTGTAAAATTTTCTGTTTTATTCAACCCTATATGCAAAACTAAAATTGTTCACAGGGAAGACATTAATGAACTTTAGTTTTTTCACCAAATCTCAACCTAAACTGAATTTTAACAATTTCAGAAGAGCTAAATTAAGTGTGAATTTTAGCCATGTACACCAGTAGCGTGCGCCAGGCCGTATGTGTAGATGAAGAATCCCGTCTGAGAGTACTGAGTGAGCCCGTGGTCAAGGACGTAGCTAGGGGGGTCCTGGGGTGCCCGTGACCCTACCCCCTCCCCCACTTTGTGAGATAATTTTAGTAAAACACAGCGTGGATGTCGACATGTGCGTACCCTGGGTGTGACACAGTGTGATACCCCACCCCCCCCCCCCCCCCAACCCCCCTTTGAAAAATCTTAGCTCTGCCCCTAAAAGAGCAAGACACACAGCTAAGAATCGCTATACCACGCTAAACGCTTGAGGACTAAAGCAGCACGCTACAGCGTATCGGTGACGCGTCTTCCGAGCTTGAACTAGTGAGCTGGGCCACTGACCGCCCAGACAAAGAACTGCTCACCGAAAGGGGACTGCAAGCTAGTTGTTGCTAACTTGGTTAAATATTCCTTCAACTGCATATAAATATTTTATTAATTCTTTGTAAGCTTCAAACCTTGCCTTGTGATCCTGTGTTTTCGACCTACCTATGTTTTCCTCCGAGTTTTCTTGTTTTGCCTTCTCCGCCCGCGCATTAGCAGCATTCTTGACATGACTGTCAATCACAGCCTGGGGTATCTCGTCCTTCATTTCAGAGAATTTCTCTGTTGATAGCAGAGAGACCAAGTTAGGAGAGGACAGTTTTTAACGATAAAAAATACGAAACAGCATTGCAAACAACTCGAGTTGCTTTTGACTTGTCGCAAATTTAGGTCCTTTTATATTCAAGAATAAGAAAACACATTGCTCAATCGCATAGTTTTTTCAATGTATTTACTTAAGGCGCTGTTACACCAGGCAATGTTTCGTGCAACTTGTCTCGCAATTTTGTTGCGACACAAGTTGCATGAAAAATTGCCCAGTGTAACATACCCCGCAACAAACGTTTCTCGCGATTTTTTTGTTGCCGCAATCGTTGCGAGAAGTAGAAGTCGGTTCTACTTTTCGCAACGATTCTCGCCACGCCGCAACGAATTTTTCAAGCGTTGCGTAGTGTAACACGTTTCCTGCAACTTGTGTCGCAACGTTTTGTGACTTTAGCCAATGAAATTGCTCCTTGCACCGTCGGGCGAGACAAATTGCAAGAAACATTGCCTAGTGTAACACCCTCCAGGCAACTTGTCTCGCAGCATCGCAACGCACGGTTTTTAGTTGTTGCGAGACAAGTTGCACGAAATATTGCCTAGTGTAACAGCGCCTTTACCTAGCGCTGCTTTCGCAGCGGCACTTGCCACTCGCGGATCAACAACTGAAGCGAGGAAGGCGACAGTGGACATGATAGGGTTCCCCTGTTGACTGAACGGCACGGGTTGGTGTGACAAGGGACCTGAAAAATCAACAACAACAATAAAAGTAAACTAAAGACAAATGTTTGGCTTAGCATGGCTCACTAAAATAGGTCAAACAATTCCCCCGAAGATTACTACAACGAGGATTTCCAAAAGGTGGTATCAATCAAATACTAACGAGCACGTTCTATCAGGATTTCCAACATTGAAACGCCCATTGACACATAGCAGGATTTTTATAGGAGCTACATGTCATGGTGATTTTGAGGTTTATGGGTTACAACTGCCCCGAATTAAAACTAAGTACCTTTGTCGTACACGAAATGCTTATTAAAACACTAAGAGGAACATATGAAGTGAATTCTTGAAGGGAAAATAAACCGTAAGCAGAGGTTTAGCGAGTTTTCCAAGAGAGAAGCAATAAACTTGAAAAAAATTAGCCCAATTTTTTCAAGATTCAATCCATTTCCATCCTGGCCATCTGCAGCCCAAGACATTTATTTTTACTCTTAGAGCACCTAGTAGAATACTTATGAACAAAACCGAACCCTTATTTTTAGGTTTTCACTGATACGAAGACGTATTTTGGCTTTTAAAGTAACACTAAAAATGGTGACATGTCCGAGGTGTTTGGACATTCTGATGGAACGATGCTGCCTCAATGGTCATTTTCAAACTAGAAACCAGACAAATCGTGCGGACGGACAAGTCGTTTGACGATTTATACGTCAAATGTGAATTCTAGACGGATAGCTCATCTTGTGCTGGCCAAAGTAGCGCGGTTTTCAATTGAGTGTCATGTTTTAATGTTGGTACACACAAGGTAAAAACTATTTCAGAACATTAAAAGTACAAGTTGTATGTCTTTATAAATAAATAGATAAACTTTCCCACCGTCCTGTCCCCCCCCCCCCCCCCCCACAACAACAAAAATGACCTTCTAAACTCGGGGTGGGTTTCTTCTGCCAGGTTCGCATATCTACCCGGCGATACTTGCGTTACCAGGACAAATAAAAACGACTGTTACTTTGAATAAGCCTTGAAGAAACTCGTAGAACACAACTGGTTAACTCACCAAGCTGTACGTCCTCTAAGAAAGGGTCCTCAATTGGCAATCTTAGAAAATGCAGAATGCATTCGTCTTGTGTCCGCGTTCCAACATGTTCTGCTACTTTGTTCCAGTCATCTTTAAACATTTCCAAGCCCTATAAACAGGATAAAGGGACATTTTTAAAACGTTCCTCCTTTCAAACTGTGAAGAACGCCCAATTGCCCAAATGGAAACGGAAAGGTCCTTTAACACTATACTGGCTGCGTCATTCATTGTGTCATTTATCCTGCAAGACAACTCTCTTGGAAAAAAATATTCTGCAACTGCAAAAGCCCAACTTCAGTTTTTGTTTTGTTTTAGCAGAAATATAATTCATGCAGCGACACAAAGGTAAATTTTTCGAGCATCGACAAGATTACCCAGCCCCCCTCCCCTGCTCCTCAGAAGTCTAATGGTTCGCCCCTAATGGACACTATTCACAAACACTTCACATACCTCTAAAAGTAGCAGTGTCTCTTGTTCTGTCCATTCCTTTGTAGCTGTTGCTGCCTAAAAAATATAAAATCACATGTTTGACAATGAATACTGTACTGGTAGAAAACTATAGAAAAACGAGGCATGAAAAATTGGGGGCAGTACGCACCTCTTACAAGGTCTTCTCTGATTGCATGGTATCTAAGAAATTGAGATGTATCTAACTCCCAAGAGCGCCATAAATCAAAATTTCATTTTGTAAAAGTACTGCCGAAGAGGTTTCATTTGAATGGTCACCACAGGATTCCGTTCACAGACTCAAAAGTTAGAACTACACTACATCAAATTAAAGAATGTTTCCATAATTGACTCTGGGAGTGAAAGGGTTAAACAGGCAAGATATATATTTGCCTACCTTTTGACTCTTTTTCGAGAGATACTGGTCTGAGCGAAGCCTGCAAGGACAAAGTTAAAAGGGGAAATGTCACCGTTTTCAAGCATCATTTCGAAAAGTCAAAAAACGCATTTGTATGAATGAAAAGCTGAAAATTAATGATCCAGTTTTATTAAGAAATCCTATACTGGCGCACTGAAACCATACATAAGTGTCTTCATACAACATCCAATTTGCGGTCGCATTTCTCCTGACTCTATTTAATAAGTTTCTTGGAATGGATTGTTCGCATATTTTAGCAGTCCGATTTTTTTAGGAATGGCCACTCGAAACCAGCTGCCACCGGAAAGTTGCGGCCTCTTAGGAATGCTAATTCCTAAAGTAACGCGGGCTGCTACTTTTGGAATTGTACGGCAAGTCACTGCAAAGCCACGATTATTGAAAGTACAGTGGAAACTCTAATTTGGAACATCTCCATTAATGGGACACTTCTCCTGGAGGTTCCACTGTATTCAATTCATCTAGAGTTTACACAGAGTGACGTAGCATCTTACCCAAAGTTGGCTCCAGTTAAACCGCTCTTCATCGCCTCCTTTCCACCAAAGTCATCCTTGAACTGAATCATTTGTTGTGAGGCTGGAATCTGAAAGTCAATTGACAAAGGCTTTGGATACATCTTGGTGATGAAGTAGTTCGACGGCTCCTTGGTTGCTTTTCAGAGCGAATGGTTATTAATCAAAGGCTCCTATGAGCCAACTCGTGTATACGACACGTTCGGACCCTCCCCTCTCCAAGACGTTTTGGTTCACCGACCCCCCCCCCCCCCCTCCCCCAAAACACACGCACTACATGTGCGTCCAACTCCCCACCCTACCCTCAAACCATTCACAATATAATCTTAATTTGAATAAACTATTTGTTAGATAGAGTTCTGTGTTAGTTTTCGATCCTCTGAAAGTTCATGTATAAACAAGACTGATTTGCATTATGAAAATTGAAGATGTTTGTTTTTAAACTTCAGTTTTTGGGTAATTCACGAAACTGGACTACCGTATTTAGAACGAGTAGGGATGTTCTATCAATAATCTGTCTTGTGTTTATTTACTTCGCGTTAGGTTGGTTGTCTCGGTCAGTTTGAAAAATGGTTGAAAATTGCGAAATGGGTCGGGTTTTTGAATAAATCCAAAAGGGTCAATACAGTTAGTTATTACTTGGGAGCTCCGCTGTTAGGCTAGCCTATCTTAATAGACTATTTCTTATACCTGTGTCTTGGCTGGTTGAAGTGGCTGCAGCCCTGCGGGTGTGTCTGCTAGGACATGAAAGTGCGATGTCGATGGTGGTCCCATAGGTGCCGGACGACCATCCGCATCCACTTGATAATTAATCAGACCCCACTGCTCCAGGAAGGCATGTACCCTGAAACAACAAACATCAAAGTGTCACATATGCATGTAACTTGGTTTCACAGAAACTCTCGGATTTCTTAAACTTTCTCTCGTGTTTGCATTAGATAATGCAAGGATGTGATTCACTTTTGCATTCGGCGTAAGGGAAGACAAGCTTAAGTGTGTGATTGTGCCCTTCTGTTTGACAAGGCAAGCTAAGTTTTTATGTCGACGAGAGAGTTGACTACAGTTCAAACTTTTGCTCTCGTTTGGCCTAAAACTCTTGTGCGCTCTCGGTGACTCTCGTACGGTCTCGGTGACTCTCGTGCGCTCTCGTGCACTCTCGGAGAGTTTGAATCCACTCAAATTTTCAGTGGTGTCTAAAAATTCTCAACTCTCACTTTCATCTACTAGCGTTAATCTTTGAGCCAGGCTTTAAGTTTCCATCCTGGCCCTACTTTTTTAAAGGATTGTCTCCGTCGGCCAGACTTTCGAAGTAAGAACATGGCATCTTTAATCGTGTAGGAGTGCTCAAGGACAGTTCTTAATATGTGTTTCAATCCATGCTTTTCTAATGCGGATAAGGGTAAATGGCAGGTAAAATGACTGCTGGCACACATGTTGTGTATACAGCTATTTCAATAAACGTTGTCGGATGAAAGCTTAAAGCCAAGACCGCAAGGTAGTATGGGTTAGGGTTAATAGCCATTGAATAAAAATCCCATACTACCTTACGGTCTTGGCTTTTCGCCTTTTTCATCCGACAACGTTAATTGAAATAGTTGTATTTCTTAAATGTTTGAGTAACAAAGGAAATTGCCGATTCACGAAGCGGCGAGGAAATATCCACCACTCTTCACTGACACTAAGGTGAATAAATGTTTTAGTGTATATACCAAACCAGTGGCTATAGCCAGCCCGGAATAGTTACTTTATTTTTGACAAATGAGGGAAAACTCGCGCGCGAAATCCAAAACAATGCCTGGAGGTGAATACCACATACTATTCCTTCCCATACGTTTCCTATGCCCTTTGATTTATTTTCCGTGTGAAGCAAAGGACAAAAGAGACGTCTGTGCGCAGGCTAACTATCCCAAGTTTGAGAGCCAATCAGAGCGCGCAAAAAACACCAACCACTGGTTTGGTTTACCGTAATGATTCGATTTAGCGCCCAGGGCGCTTATTTACTTTTGGTACCTCAAGGGGGGCGCTTATTCGAGACAGGGCGCTTATTTCTTTTTTGAGAAACAACCGAATGTGCAAAACAAAACTTTTAATATTTATTAAAAAAGGAACAATAACAGAAACTGTAACAGTAACAAATATACGGTGAATGTTCATTTAACGTGAGGGGGATTTGACGCCGATAGCTTTCTGGTGCGGCATCTTCGACGTCCGATTCGGTGATCCCGTCGAAAGGATCCTTGTCGCGTGAATTGCTCATGGCTTGTTGAACAACCTTGAGCTGTTCCAGCTCTGCAAGGCAAGGCTGCTTTTCAGCTTTTTGGATTGGGGGCGCTTATTAGAATGGGGCGCTTATTGGAATGGGGGCGCTTATTAACAAAAACACATTCGAACCGGGGCGCTTATTGGAAGGAGGGCGCTAAATCGAATCATTACGGTATACTAATTTGAGATACATTGTACACTGTCAACATATTAAACAACAAATGACATTTAATGTTCTTTCTGTAAAATCCAATCCCATAAAACATAAGTCAACTTGAGGGCCAGCTATGTACGGTACCTCACAACAGCACACACATCTCCACCCAGGTTTCGTCTACAGGCTGTAGCTGTAAGGTACTCTGTTGGATTTAGCCGGTACGCATCCAGCATGAAGTTTCGACAAGCAAGATACCTTGAGAGGAAGAAAACAAATGTAAATAAGTGATTACTTATTTGCGTTTATCCATGAAATTTTGTGAAACCCTTAGTAAATAACATTTCATGACTTTATATATCATTTTAACTAGCAACAAACATGAGGAAAAAAAACCTTGAAACAAAATTAACTCAACTAATTTCCATAGAATCACGAAGTAACATAATTTTCTATACAGCTATACTTACACTTCAGGGCTCTTCGATTTATTTTTCCCGTTGAAAAACTCTGGTAATGCTCTTCTTTCAATGGCGTGAACACTGAGAAAAAGATTGAAATCAAAGAGATCAAACACTGAAGCAGGAATGTATACAAACAAAAACAATACACCATAGTGAGTAACAATTCATGTTTAAATTCAAAGGTGCATTAACTCTCAAGGATTTCATAGCGGAGTTGTGTCATAAAGATCAAGGCTTTACTTTTGGGGCCATCTTCTTATTTTCAAAAGAGTTTGCAAGCGAAGTTTGATGGTATCCTCTGGCTGTCTCACTGATGTACTCTTTCCATCTGAAAGCACCAGTAAATAGCTTTACTGTAATTCGTGAATCTGTTTAGACAACTACAGTTTCTTAGTATGGATTCATCAGAATCAGGTAACAATGGCCGTATTTATACTAGAGACGACCTTAGCGAGTAGACGACCTTAGCGCACCAAAGCGGCTAAGGTCGTCTAGTATAAATTCTAGAAAAAGGGAAGACGGCTTAGCCATCTGAAATAAAGAGCGTTTGATCGATGACCTTAACGCGTAAGGACGTCGAGCGTAAGGACGAGACGACCTTATCGAGACGACCTTAACAGCAAAAATTGCGTGAGACCTCAACCTGAAACCGAGGCTGAAACAAGATGGCGGTCGCCATGAAGAAGAAGACAGCTAAAGGGAAGGCTCTTTGTGAAATTAGGGGTAGAAAGTGGACGGAAGAGGAACTGAAACAGTTCGCAGAGGTTCTTGCTGATAATTTGTTTAGTTTACATTTGACTTTTCCCGCCTTCGAAACTGAACTCGAGTCCAGGCTCTTAGCGCGCCTAAAAAAGATTTGAGCATAAGGCCGTCTGGTAAGGTCGTCCCGAATTTACACTAGACGACCTTAACTAAAAGTGTTAAGGTCGTCTGGACGACTTAGCCGTCTTCTAGTATAAATACGGCCAATGTTTTCACTTATTTATTCCCATACCTGTTGTAGTCAAACCAAGAGGCATAACTAGGAATAATAATGTGATGGGTCTGCTCTGTCAGGTTTTCATCATGTGGTTCAGCGTCTGGCATGTTGATCGGTTCTTTGAACAGTCCATCTTTATTCTGGCTGGATGAAGGAGATCCTGGTGCTGAATGCTCTGTACTGTCCTCTTGCTGTTCCTGTAAGAGAAAAAAAAAAAGCATTAAGCGGGTTTCAATTGAGTGTTGAAAATAATTTCACGATTGCTTTGGTTTTGTATTGCTACGCTCTGTGATTGGCCAAAAAAAGTTTATAGTTGGTGTGATGTCTTCGGATTTTACCGACTTATTAAATGTAGATGTAGATGTAAAAATTAGATTAGTTTCGGTCTTTTATCACAAAAATGATTCAAATTGGAAAATTTGAAATTTACCCGTTTAGGAACTGTTATCTCTGTAGTAACAACAAGGTTCATTTATATAAATTTCCTCTCTGCGGCGAGATGTCCTTTGTCCGTGTTACAGAGGGTCTGAACAGTTTAATTATCACAGTACCTGTGTATCCATGCGACTGTACGGTATAATTATCACAGTACCTGTGTATCCATGTGACTGTACAGTATAATTATCACAGTACCTGTGTATTCATGTGACTGTACAGTATAATTATCACAGTACCTGTGTATCCATGTGACTGTACAGTATAATTATCACAGTACCTGTGTATCCATGCGACTGTACAGTATAATTATCACAGTACCTGTGTATCCATGCGACTGTACAGTATAATTATCACAGTACCTGTGTATCCATGCGACTGTACAGTATAATTATCACAGTACCTGTGTATCCATGCGACTGTACAGTATAATTATCACAGTACCTGTGTATCCATGCGACTGTACAGTATAATTATCACAGTACCTGTGTATCCATGCGACTGTACAGTATAATTATCACAGTACCTGTGTATCCATGCGACTGTACAGTATAATTATCACAGTACCTGTGTATCCATGTGACTGTACAGTATAATTATCACAGTACCTGTGTATCCATGCGACTGTACAGTATAATTATCACAGTACCTGTGTATCCATGCGACTGTACAGTATAATTATCACAGTACCTGTGTATCCATGCGACTGTACAGTATAATTATCACAGTACCTGTGTATCCATGCGACTGTACAGTATAATTATCACAGTACCTGTGTATCCATGCGACTGTACAGTATAATTATCACAGTACCTGTGTATCCATGTGACTGTACAGTATAATTATCACAGTACCTGTGTATCCATGCGACTGTACAGTATAATTATCACAGTACCTGTGTATCCATGTGACTGTACAGTATAATTATCACAGTACCTGTGTATCCATGTGACTGTACCAGTATAATTATCACAGTACCTGTGTATCCATGTGACTGTACAGTATAATTATCACAGTACCTGTGTATCCATGTGACTGTACAGTATAATTATCACAGTACCTGTGTATCCATGTGACTGTACAGTATAATTATCACAGTACCTGTGTATCCATGCGACTGTACAGTATAATTATCACAGTACCTGTGTATCCATGTGACTGTACAGTATAATTATCACAGTACCTGTGTATCCATGTGACTGTACAGTATAATTATCACAGTACCTGTGTATCCATGTGACTGTACCAGTATAATTATCACAGTACCTGTGTATCCATGCGACTGTACAGTATAATTATCACAGTACCTGTGTATCCATGTGACTGTACGGTATAATTATCACAGTACCTGTGTATCCATGCGACTGTACAGTATAATTATCACAGTACCTGTGTATCCATGCGACTGTACAGTATAATTATCACAGTACCTGTGTATCCATGCGACTGTACGGTATAATTATCACAGTACCTGTGTATCCATGCGACTGTACAGTATAATTATCACAGTACCTGTGTATCCATGCGACTGTACGGTATAATTATCACAGTACCTGTGTATCCATGTGACTGTACAGTATAATTATCACAGTACCTGTGTATCCATGTGACTGTACGGTATAATTATCACAGTACCTGTGTATCCATGCGACTGTACAGTATAATTATCACAGTACCTGTGTATCCATGCGACTGTACGGTATAATTATCACAGTACCTGTGTATCCATGTGACTGCTTGTGTCACCCTCCTCTCCATCACCACCTTCCGGTTTCCCTAATAAGTTCACAAAACATAATACTTTAAATCACTTTACAATGACTGGAAATACAGTGCTGGAAATAAAGGCCTAGACACATGGTGCAACTTTTCCTGAAATCTTGCGCGCAACAGTTGCTGAAGTAGAATCAAGTTCTACTTTTGCGACATTGTGGGAAACAAATTGTATCGTGCGACACCCCCGAAAAATCTTGTTGCATGCAATGTTTCAAGAAAAGTTGCATGTTGCATGTTGCAAGAAAAGTTGCAATGCGGTGTGTCCGGGACTTAGCAGTCTGTGATCAGACACTGTCCCACCAAAATTTCTTAAATGTCCAATTGATTTTACAGTGCAATCAGTCTACATGTATATCAGACATGGTGCCCAAGCAAAGGCTCCTGTGAGCCAACTCATGGATAAGAAATGATAACGCGTAATGCGTAACGCAATATTGTGGTAAGCTTATGTTTTTATACTGACATGGTTCGATAGTTTTTTAAAATTAAACGCAACAAATTTTGAAAAAAAAGGCGCCGGGCAAGATACATTACAGTACAAAAATGGAAACCTTAAACAACTTGACCATCCTGGAATACATGCCTGATTAAGTTTAATTTTATCATTTCAAGGTAGATATGCGTCAAAACACGTGTCTCCGTTGAAAAATCCGTTTGGATGACATCAATTTTAATGTTGCTCCAAATGCGAAACAACTTTAAGCTTATTGTTGTCTATATTTGTTTACAACAGATTAATTGTTGTTATCGCTGGATTCACGTTGTTCTTGTTACGAAACGCATTCGCAACAAAGCATTACGTCACTAAGTTTACAGTTGAGTGATGGAACGAGCAAGTGAGTGAGTTTGCAATCGTCTCCGATAAACTGTTCATTATGCTGCGTATATTCACGGGTTAAAAATGACTTAATGTTTGTCTTGAAAGCTATCATGTCTGATTCGAGGAAACGCAGAGAAGGCCGGTGTGATTTGAAATTGCACTATGTATGGAATGCATTTCAAACAAGGATGTAAATAAATAAAGTATAATAGATTACAAAAAGGCATGTAAAAAAAGTATGAGAGGAAAGGTTGATTGAAAAGAAAAAAATAAAGAAGAAACAAGGAAAAGAAAATATAAAAAGGAAATGAACTTAAATAAAATCTTTCCACTTTGCTAAAACTGTCAAGGGTCATGTTTTTCAGAGCAATTTGTTTTTATTGCAGTCTTGGGTAGTGCAGAAAATAAAATACTTGGCTACAAGGGTAGTGTAATTTAAAATATTTTTAGATTCTGTGGCGCTATCATGCCAACCGTAAAGGATGTTGCATTCGGTAGGGGTTATTGTCTTTTGGCACATTTCAAACCACCAGTTCTGGAATTATGTCCAAACTTATAGCGTGTCATGTATGGTAAAAGTTGTGTCTCGGGACAAAAATCCAAAATGGTGGATGTCAAACCAATTTAATTTGTAAAATGTCCTATGGAAATAAAGGCGTGGTAGTATTTGTGGCATGTTAAGAAAGAAAGTTTTGTTGTATGTGACATTGGATTCCTCAAACCCTCCCTCTTTTTTGACAGTTCATGCATAAAAAAATGGAATAACAAAAGCATGTGTGAACTGCATAATTTTGTAATAAAAAACAAAGGCTACATGGGGATTGTACATACAAAAGTTAACGCATAATGTTGACAAAAGCTAGTTGAAAAAAGTGTTTAGATGCTTCCAGTTGAGATAGACAGTTTAATAGACCTTTTCAAAATTACAGTGTGGCTCTTCCCCCCCCCCCCACCCTCCCTCCCCCCAACAACAAAGATGTCTGAAGTTTGGAATTTACATTCATTGAAACCTGCAGCAGCAACTAGAAGTAGAGGAATCTGAATATAAACTGATTTGTTTCTTTATTTGCTATGGGTGTCTAAGTTAAGAAAAAGCAATTTTACAACTGGTTGTTAGCAGCAATTGTGTACAAAATTTAACTATAATTGCTACAGATTCACTTTACTACCTGAATCCGAAATGTCTATTAGAGAGTTTCCTTTCATTAGCTGTAAATCAATTTCTTTTCCTTTTGAGCCTAGGATAAAATGAAACATGTGGATGTTACACTTTACACTGAGATACATGTACATCGCAAAATTTAGAGGATATTTAGCACAAGCACTCATTGTCAACTGCTTCATTGTAAAGGTTTCCTTCCCCACCATATGGTGTGAGCGAGACATTATACAAAGTAGCTTCTTGGGAAACTGATTAATTTACATTGCAGTGTTAATGCTTCACATACAGTGCAACATTCAGAAGATTGCAGGCTTAATAAAAAACAATAGAGATTGGCAAAGTTTGAAGCCACTTGGGGAATAATGTAACATCTTTCTTGAGTGCAGCTAATTTGCATTACGACCATCTGCCCCCCCCCCCCCCCCCCTATCCTCCTCAGAAAAGGGAAAAATGCCCAATCACAAGTGAGAAGGCAGTACAAAACAGTAAACTGTGGCAGATTCAGACTCCATCATGGGGGGAGGGGAGGGGGAGGTAGTGAACAAGGGAGAGGAGATTAAAAAGGGCAGAGGCTGACTGCCCCCCTCCCCCCTCCAGATCTACCACATAATTAGTTTATTTTACATTCACTATTCATTGAAACCTGGGTCTTATCTTACCTGATGCAGCAGCAGAAGTGACCTCTTCAACCTGGAAGGACAAATGAAAAGAACACAACAAAGCAATTAAATTTATATACATCATGATGTACAGTGAAAGACAGAAATAAGTAACTAGTCTACAAAAATGTGTTGAAAGCACCTTAGTTGGAAATGCACACAGTAATAGACAATATTCGTATTCTTGATATTGAACTGGAACTAGCTTACAGTTGACGCTAATGCGGGGGAATATATCATTAAAGATATTTGCATGTGAAAAGATTCCCCCGCATGAGCCTCCACTGCACGCTAGTTCCAGTTCAATACTGTGAATGTGAATATTGTCTATTAAGGAGTATGAATTATTTTGTTAAAATATGCATCAAAAACATGTGATTTGTACTTCGATTTAAAAAAATGGCCAAAGATTGATGTTTCTTAATCAAGTAGCTGCATATCAACAAAATCACTTTTATATTTTTCTTACATTAGGAATTGGAGATGGATCAGGAAGATCTTTGGTAGCATCATCACTGAAAAAGGGAAAGAAAATGTCGGCAACAATATAAATTATTAATGTAAGTAATACATGGACTACAACTTTCATGCATTTCAAAAACTAAAAATCAAGATGGAAAGCACTACACATGGTCTCTGGGTACCTGTCATTCTCCTCATCTTTGCCAGACTTTTTTCTGGGATTTACTGTTGTTGGTCTGTTTAAGAAATAAAGATCTGATTAACCCTTTAAGCCCTAATATCAAAAGGTAAATTCTCATTTCTAGTCATATACATTTCCAATAGAAGTAGTGGGGAGAAATTGTTTGGATATCAAGAGAATTCATCTTGCGTGATCATGTCCTTAATTCTCATGACCTTTTTGATCGATAAAGCATTGATATTACAAGGAGAAATTTGATGCTGATCACTCTAAGGGCTTAAAATGATTTTGTTTAGCGCTCTCCCTTTTCAATAAGTGCCTTTTTTTAATAAGTGCCACATTTGAGTGTCGTTTTGTTAATAAGCCCCCTCCCCCCCCCCCCCCCCCCCCCCACTGGACGAGGCTGCACGTCAAAAAGCTCTCTTATCCAAAGAAAGTGATATTGAAGACATTGAGTTAAAAGAATAGCAAATCATATTAACTAGATGCAAAGTATTGTTGTAACTATGTGAACCGTTGTTCTGACTTTGCGAACCATTGTTTTTACTATGTAAACCATTGTTGTGACTATGTGAACCATTGTTTTAACTATGCGACCCACTGTTTTAACTATGCGACCCATTGTTTTGACTATGCCACCCATTGTTTTGACTATGCAACCCATTGTTTTGACTATGCAAACCATTGCTTTGACTATGCGACCCATTGTTCTAACTATGTAGACCATTGTTCTGACTATGAATTGTACATTTTATGTTATTGTTCATGTTCACATGTTTTTGTCAAAAAAGAAATAAGTGCCCTCTCCAAATAAGCGCGATCCCTTGAGCTACGAAAAGTAAATAAGCACCCCAGGTGCTAAATCGAATCATCATGGTAAGAGCATTCATGCATTTTACAATTAACTTACCAACAGTAATTCCTTAACTTTTTTAATCATATTTATATTATTTGTATCTTTTTAATCTTGTTAAAGTTTTAACTGATTTTTATCTTTTTATCGTTTAGGTTAATATAGTTTGTATGCATAACTGAAAAAATGTTAAAATACAAACTTTTCTACTATTTTTTGCCAGTTTTAAGCCATTAGATAGTTGTTAGGATAGTAAACTTACAGTTTCTTTTTCTTCTTCTGATCAGGAGATGGAGATCGCTTTCGTTTCTTTAGTTTCCCTACAAAAAAAATAGTTATAGTTTTTTTAACCCTATTCAGCCTGGGGGAGGCGCTAACATTCAACATTCATACATTCATACCAGGCTCAGGAACTCAAAAAAGCCCAGGCTGAATAGGGTTAAAGACTGCTCTCATCTCAACAACATTAGTTTGACAAGCTTAAATCAAAATTCAATTCTTGGTTTGCTAACGGATTGGCAAAATTAATGTGTTAGCAAAAACGAACCAACACGTTGACTCTTCTTGGTTAATGTGTGGCCAATGCGTTTTATGGTTTGCTTATCTCTGAGTGGTACTGTAAGTCATATCAAAAGTCAAAAGCATTAAAAAGCAGATTTCAATTTCAAAATGTTTATGGAACTGTAGAGAGTTTAACACTATACATCTGGGACAAATTTTGTGAAAGACCATTGGTTGAAGACTTATAGGCGAACGAGTGTTAGACATTTTTAGTAAAAATGTGTGGAGCGGTCAACTTGGTTTCCAACTTACGGACACAAACATGGCATCAAATACTCTGCTTATAATATAGAGCATCTATAATGAAAAAATAACTAAGTTCAACTGGTTTAATTTTTTCTATTTTCATGGGATATCTGAAATAGCGTGACAAATTGTGCGACACATTTAAAACCTTTACAAATTGAAAGCAAAACATTGTTAAAAACTGAAAATTTTTTGTGGAAGACTGTAACACCGGTATCCACAGACCATGTTGTTAGGATGTACAATGTATACAGTCATGTAGTTAAGATTAATGATTTTTTTATGACATCATGTTCAAATGGAGAATAGACATGGCAGTCAAAACACTGTTATAATTTCAAAAACTTTCAAAATACAACAAAAACAAAGAACTGCACATTAAAATGAAAATTTCATGTACCTCCATCAGGACTGCCAGGTTGCTCATCAGAACTGGCTCCTGTTCTGAGGCTTTTCCTTCTGGTTTTCCCTGTTATTTATTAATAAATAAGTTATAAATAATAATTTATTAATCAATTATTATTAATGTATCAATTACTTATTATAATAATCATTGATAATAATAATTATTGTTAGCGATAGATCATTAAATTTCTTCATAGTGTCACTGCCGATACATAACTATAACATAACTTGAATCATAACTTGAATCATAAGTTAACATACATGTAAAGTTAAACATGCAAAACTGGATGCATAGCCAGGGATAAACATGATTAGATCGTAATATCGTTCTCTGACACACATAATTACAGTTGTACTTGTTACATGTACAAACCACATAAACTAACCTAGTGCTGGAGATGTTTCTCTCTTAATCCCCTGAAAAAAAATAAAAAAATAACTATATTATAATATGTAACATAAAACAGAATCACAACAGATGAAATTCTGACCATCCTATTTCAACATGTTTCTTAATTTCTTCCAGAGCAACACTGACAACACAATAGTATTACCAAGCAATAATATTGTGTCAATATTATAGTGTCTGCAATTTTTCTTATATTTTAAAGTTATTAATTTCTAAGTTGTTGTCAACTGTTGAGTTTTTCTCTTTTTCAAGAGAAGCAACAAAAAATAAATACATACACCTTATAATACACGCGGATATTTTACAAGTTGCGTAGTATTTTCTCGAGCCCGGCAGGGGCAAGAAAAAATGGAGCAATGAGTAAAAATATATGTCCGCACATATTTGTTAAACCAATGACTAAGGGATGTATTGTTCGACTGAAAATTCTAACTTTTTATTTTTAACAGCTCGCTTCTTGAAACTGGAATTGCTAAGGTGTAATACGGCAATCTACTGTGTAATACGCTTGGATATGTTGTGTGTTCTCTTTCCCTTGTAAGGTAAAATGACATCACAGACGAATAACAAGGGCCTTACGGTATTCCAGTTTGGGATAAGGCCCTAAGTGACTCCTGATCTACAGCCAAATTCTCCCTTTGTTACATGAGCATATACAAGACAAACTGGAAGGAGAATCTAGCAGTTGATCAGAATTCACTTAGGGCTTTATTCCACTCACCCCTTCTTATTACATGTAATTTTAAGATCAAGATCCTAGCTATTCTGATGAGACAAGGTGCATACAGTGCATATTGTACCTACATGTACATGTACATGTAGGTACCAGTGCACATACAGTACATGTAATGCTTACAAGTGCTAACAGCTGGACAATCATCCCATAATACTTACATATGTATGACTTTACCCCTTCCCTCTCCCCCCAAAGTTGCACATGAGTCGCAAGTGGCAGCCACATTTCTTTAGAGCAAGCATGAAGCAACAGGGAATAAAATGAGATATAAGGCATTCACCACTTACAGAGCCATCTGCATCTGTTAATTCATAATCTTCCTCATTCATCCATTCATTAAAAACATCAAGGTCTGTTAGCCAGCGGGCATTCACCTGAGTAAGAAACAAGAGTTATCATCGGGAGCCCAAAGGGAGCCCAATGAAAACATTTAGGAGGGTGCTCAGCAGTTAAGCTATGTGCAAAAACTCAGCTTTTTCTTGTCACCCAAAAACAAATTAAGTTAGTCGCCTATGGCACCTGGGCACTGCTACTAGAGCACTGCCCTGAAAATATACCAGAACTAGAAAAATTATTTCACTAACCATTTCAAGAACAATGTTCACTGGTTACTTTCATGAACACAAGTCCATTAATTGGTTGTTAAGGCTGATTAGGCCCCTAGCAATAGTATGCTTATAGGCCGAGTAAGGGAACTGTTACATTTAAAAACAACTTTTAAATAAATATTAAATTCAATATTAAATCAAATTATGACTTAATCATCATCAGAGTTAAAAGTCTGTCTATGCACGGCTTGGTGAAAGGCCTCTGCTGATGTTAACATTCTCATGATGTCCGGCAGAGAATTCCAAGCGATAATGTACCTCAGTGACTTGAGGCGGAAATGAGTGCTGTTCACTTTAGGGATAATTCATTTGTTCACGCCTCTTATTATTATACCTGCCAGGGTCCCTGGTGTTGAGGCTCTGGTTGTGGTTCATCTTCAACATCAGCTGATGGCACCCATGTATCATAACTACAATGAAAACCACAGTAAATTTAATCAATTAATTGTACACTACAATTTCTGCCAAAAAGTTGGAGCACAACATGTTCCCTCCCTACCCACCTTTCACTGTTGTTGTAAAAATAAAATTAAAATGAACACACTCCTTTATTGTGTGATCCAATATTTAAAAAGGAGAAAGGGGAAGGCAGTTACAACAATTTCTGACACTGACTGTACAGTAGATACATTTACATTTAGGCTAGAGCCTTACGTTAGCTCTAAGTCTGGAGTGGTTTTACATACATACAAAAAAAAAAAACCCACATCGCCATATGCCCCACAAAATTATAGTACCGGTATTAATGCTACAGTTTTTGGAAGTGAAACTTTTGCCAACTTTAAGACACAAATTGACAGCGCATAAGAAAAAATGAAAATAAAATAAAATAAGAGTTCAAGATTATTTTCAATTTATAGTTAAAACCAACCTGTCAGGATAGTACCACCAATGAACAAGAACTTGCTTGTCCTGTTTTAACAACGGTCTTAACCAATCCTCTGTGAGAAAATAAAAATAAAATCATGTCACGAGAGTGGGACAAAGAAAAAATCTGAGTCTCTGACAGGAATTGAAGTTATGACTTTCTGCACACCAGTCAGATGCTCTAACCACTGAGCTACAAGAGACACGTGGAGAGCAAGGTCATATACTAGGTTCACACACCGGTCAGATGCTCTAACCACTGAGCTACGAGAGACTCGTGGTGAAGTAGGCCATATACTAGGTTCACACATCGGTCGGATGCTCTAACCACTGAGCTGCGAGAGACTTGTGGTGAACTAGGCCATATACTACAATCGTCGACAAAAGTCTTTGGGACACTTCAATAAAAGTGCCCTCTTAAATATTTCATCAAGAATTATAAAACATTTCTGCCACAGGGTTAGTAGAAACGATCCCCTCCCCCCTTCCCCCCCCCCCCCCCCCCTTCGGACAAAGTTGTTTGGAGAAAACTAGTTTTTAGCACCAAAATCAACTTTGTGATAGGGGGAAGGGGGGGATTTAGCAAGAATTTCTCTTGACGGTCAAGAAAAGGTAAGAGCGTCCCAAAAGTATTGTTGGAGATTGTAGGTTCACACACTGGTCAGATGCTCTAACCACTGAGCTATGAGAGACTTGTGGCGAACTAGCTAGGCCATATAATAGGTTCATACACTAGTCAGATGCTCTAACCACTGAGCTACATGTATGAGAGACTCGTGGCGAACTAGCAAGGCAATATACTAGGTTCACACACCGGTCGGATGCTCTAACCACTGAGCTACGAGAGACTCGTGGCGAACTAGGCCATATACTAGGTCCATGTATGACATGCGTCCTGTGTACTGCTAGGATCAGCAATGTCGAAAGCATCATGTGAGGTGATAAATAAAGAATGATGGGAAATGTTAAGCCTGGTAATGAAATGAGAAAAATTAATGTTCATCATGTCACGAGCGTGCTTTAAAGAGAAAAGTCCACATTGTATTGCTCAGCTGGTTTAATGGGTAGGATTTTCACTTTCAAGTTAAATACAATGTACAATGTAATTCCTCTTTTAGCAAACTACATGTAGTCTGGATGAGTCAGGGTTTTTGTTAGAGCTGGGACACCGGGACCTTTACTCTGCTATTTAAATTCTTGTCCTGGCTATTTTTTTAGCAAAATGTACTAAGACGTTTAAAAAACTAACTGCTAAAGTTGATGGGCTACATGTATTTGGTTTTAATGAATGAGTGAAATAAAACCGAATTTGCACTGCATCCTAATAAATAAACGCCGCCATTTATTGGTCCCTGTTATTCAAAATTTGGTTCCTGCTATTTCAAACTTTAACAAAAACCTTGGTGAGTGGATATTGTATGCAAGTAAAGTTAGTGCTCTAAGAATAAGGCTGCCAAAAAAGAAACATTAACCTTCTGGAAATGGTGGAGGAGGTCCATACACAATGTGAGTTGCACTTGATATATCCTCTGTTATGGCGCCCTAAAAAAATGAGTCAAAGAGTAAAACTGTAAGAGTCAATTTCAAATGATATAAAGTAATTGTCCCTGATCACATTTACTTTCAGATTAAGCAGCCTTTTACTATACAATCATGTAATCACGACTTTCAGCTGCTGGTTGTGATTTGTGGATAGCTACATGTAGAATAATTATGTGCCATGAATTTTTGCACTGACTCATCTCAATAAAAGATAGTGGGCAGGGTATTGATGTTTAAATACAGACTTCTCTATTCAACTGGTGGAGGCATGGTCAGCGCGTCGACAGACTTTCAACCTGAAGGTCGGTGGTTCAAGCCTGATCTCTGCCGTCGTGTTGTTTCCTTAGACAAGAAACTTTGCTCCATGTTGTCTCTCTCCACCCAGGTGTATAAATGGGTACCGGTACCATAATATTAATTAATACTGGGGGGTAACCCTGTGATGGACTAGCATCCCATCCAGGGGGGAGTATAATACTCTCAGTCGCTTCATGCTACAGAAACTGGGTTAAGCTCCGGCAGTTGAGAGCCATTAGGCTTGTGAAGACTGACATGCACCCCCTATTCCACAGAATGCTAATTTATTACACTACACAGGCAGATTTAGAGGGGGACCAAGTGAGGCCCCACTCCCCTTTTGCCTGGGATATTTTTTGTGAACATGGAGTGTGATTTTGCAGTTGCTACAGCCCAAAGCCCCCTGTTTTTTAGCTTTCTTGATCTGCCCCTGCATTAACTGTATACATACACAGGTGTACAATGTACAGTATAATGTTGTGGTTCAAATTTTTTCTTTGGTTTTGAAAATTTTGAGACCAGTTTGACCTAAATTATTTTCCTTTGCCTCAGATTCACTTCCATAATAAGAGACAAGAGAAAGCAAAAATCAAAGAACATTATTATCATTTAAAATCCAAGTGTTGGGTTGATTTCAATAAAGTTAGATTTCTTACTAACATTGTGTCTTTTTACAATATCCTTCAGCTTGGCAGCAAGTCTGGGATCAAGCTCTGGAGTTATAAACACTTGTGGTACAGCCATTAACTTTGCCTGTTAAAAACACAAAATTAACAAAAGATTAACATTGCAATGAAGTTTAATTCATCAATTGTGAGACGAAATCAAGGAATAATGGGGGGAGGGGAGGTATACTTAATATACTCTTATAAAAAAGGCATAGTATAGAATTATTACTATTGAGACCTTCCACAGGAAAACATACACACTGAGTACAAACACTTATCAATTTTATAAATAATGATAATTTTTTTAGCTTTACATGTATCTGTTCGATTACTTATTAAAAAAATAATTAAGATTTGTTTGTTTAGTTATCAAATATAAATAAATTTTGGGGGGTAAAGGTCCATGAGTATAAGGGTTAAAGGGGGGGGGTACATGAGGTGTGTCCTCTTTTTCTGGAGGGGAACTAAATATTATGGTATTTTAATGTTTTACATCTTAATGTAGACATAGTGCTTCAATTTATATATTAGGTACATTGTGTATCATTTTGTCATTTACATGTGATGGCTTGTTCAGCATGTTTCCAAAATGTTAAAAAAAATCAAAATGTTTAAGATCAGGGCTGTGCTCTAGCAGCACCTCCAGGGGGTGCAATAGTTGTCTAACTTTTGTCTTTGGGTGACAAGAAAACTGAGTTTTTACAGAAAGCTTAACTACTGCTGGGCAACCTAACTTTTATACATGTGCATGTAGCTGGACTCCCTTTGGGCTCCCTATGATACACCGTAACTCTTAGAGATGACAATAATAAATACAAAAATTAATACGTACAGTGTACAATGTCATGTACATGTGAAATCTAAGTAACACTTTTACCTCTTTAAGTGCCTTTTCAATGTTTAAGAACAGTTCAACATTCCTGTCCATGCGAGACGGTGACTGGAAGTCAAATCTTCTCCTAAAGATCAAAATATAGTTTATAATGATCAAGAGAAATAATGAGCTTGGTCATTCTTACGAACGTAAACTGCGCTCACTTTGACTCACATATGCAGGACTTGCAAGGGAACAAAACTCCATCCCCAGTGCTAAAAGGTCCTTTTAAACCTCCCTTTTGATAGGACATTTTAATACAATATTGGTCAGACATCTGCCATTTAAGGGAGTCAAGCAAAGTCTTTCATTTTTTTTTTCCAATAACAATAATTAATAGTGCCTGTTCTTGAATGGTAAAATGATAAAATCAGTTTTTGATTAGTAATGTTGTGGTCAATTCAGTTTGGTACAAATTTGCAGCTTTAATGTCCACCTTGACAGGTACACATGTGCACAGTCGAACCTCCTTAATACGGACACCAAGGCGACAGACCAAAGTGTCAATATTTTACACGTAGAGGTGAGCGTATTATAGAGATAGGGATTGTATGAATTTTTGCATCTCCAGGACCAAAAGAACAGTCTGTAATAGAGAGGTGTCCATATTATGGAGGTGTGTGTAAGGAGAGGTGTCTGCCTTAAGGACGTTCGCGCCCATTGCTACTGCGCATTCTTTTGCGCATGTCACGCAAACGTTAAAAGCCCATGAAATATCAACAGGAACGTACCCAACGCAAACTTTTTTCCACTTTATAGAATGGAACGTAAAGAGCGTGTAGTTTCATGGGATAGCTGTGGAACCAGGCCTTCTCGGAAATGTCACGCAATGACGTGACAGTGCGAATAGATGGTCGCTTTGAGAACATCGCAGCCATTTTACTCTCTTGGATGCCCGGTGACCCCCATTTTTCTTTCGGTAGATCACTTCCTTTCCTAATTTTCTCCATTTTAACAAAAAACAGAAAAAATCTGTATGTGAGAAGTTACAAATATTTCGCCTTTTCTGCTGTCGTGTGACCAAAGTTTTCTTCGAATGTGGAAGAGCAAGACTAATACGTTTTCTTTTTCAAGGCCTATTCTACCTCAAGGAACGACGTCAGATGCAAAAGTTTCGTAATAGACTTAGTTGTGTTGAATTAAGTACATTTACCTGATCTAAATTTCACTAAAGTAACTTCTTTTATTGCTAATAGTTGTTAGCTAAGATCGTCTTTAAATAACGAAAGCTTCTTAAAACGCATGGTTTTCAATGCGCCTTATCTCGAAAACGAGCATGGTGACCCCCCACTTTTTTGGTCATTTTGGCAATAGTTGATCTTCACCTTACTGCATGGCAAGTTTTAAAAAAATCTGTACGTGGGAACATTTTGGGCGCGAACGTCCTTAAATCAAGATACATGTAAGTTTAACAGACAAACGAGTGAAATTTGGCTGGGAACCGAGGTGTCCATCAATGAGGTGTCCATGTTGTGGTTCAAATTTTTCTTTGGTTTGAAAATTTTCAAACCAGTTTAGTTTTTATTATTTTTTCTTTCTCTGATTCATTATCATAATCTGAGACAAAGGAAAACAAAAATCAAACTGGTTTAAAATTTTTTAAACCAAAGAAAAATTTGAACCACAACATTCACCTTAGAGGGAGACCCACCTTGGAGTGGCTAATTTCCCCCTTACAGGGGTGTCCACTGTACACTGTACATGTAGACAGGTGTCCACCTTACAGGGGTGTCCACCTTACAGGGTTATCCACCTAAGAGAGGTACCTGTTGTGGTTCAATTTATTTTTGGTTTGAAAAATTTCAAACCAGTTTGATTTTTGTTTTTCTTTGTCTGAGATTACATGTATGATAATGCATTTGGGACAAAGGAAAATAAAAATTAAACTGGTTTGAAAATTTTCAAACCAAAGAAAAATTTGAACCACAACATATTCACCTTAGAGAGGTGTCCACCTTACAGGGGTGTCCACCTTAGAGAGGTGTCCACCTTACAGGGGTGTCCACCTTAGAGAGGTGTCCACCTTACAGGGGTGTCCACCTTACAGGGGTGTCCACCTTAGAGAGGTGTCCAGCTTACAGGGGTGTCCACCTTAGAGAGGTGTCCACCTTACAGGGGTGTCCACCTTAGAGAGGTGTCCACCTTACAGGGGTGTCCACCTTAGAGAGGTGTCCACCTTACAGGGGTGTCCACCTTAGAGAGGTGTCCACCTTACAGGGGTGTCCACCTTAGAGAGGTGTCCACCTTACAGGGGTATCTACCTTACAGCTGAGGTATTCACCAAGCGTAAATACATGTAGATGTCCACCTACATGTAACAGGGATGTCCACCTTAGAGAGGTGTCACTTTGAGAAAGTAGACTGTATATTTTGCTCATCTAAGTCTTACTGCTACACAACATACATGTACATGATGTACATGTAGGTGGTTTAACTTACCATCCTTGTTCCATTTTGGTTTTAAACACATTAGCAAGAATAACACAAAGACTTCCACCAGAAGAGAAATCCATGAACATCTTCATCTGAGTCAACAAAAATAGATCATAGTATGTAACAGAATGTATGTACATGGTTACAAGTACTATTCTAGAAATAAAAATTTGGTTTTAGCTGATGTTTTTAGCACTAGCCCTCCTCAGATTCACTCAGATGAAGGGCTAGTACTTGAAACGTCGGCTTTCAAATCTCTTTACGATGGCCAATACCTTATCAACTCAGTTGATAAAACAAATTTTCATGTTTTCACGTTGGTGGCAAACCTTGGTTTTGTTTACCTGTAAAGTATGTTTTGAGTTATAAATTGATGATTTTTGAACAACAAGACCATTTTGTATGTTTTTGCAACCTGACAAAGTACCCAATAGAACATGTGCATGTATATACATGTATGTGTAGAAAAGCTGATGAACGTTTTTGGTGGAAATACTGTAGGTCTTTTACTTTTACTTCATCAACTAATACTAAACAGCCATTATTCTTTTTTGGCAAAAATAAAAAAAAAACAATTTGAGAGTGAATATTTATGCCCCCAGTGCTAGCTACATATAGCCTTTCAATCATAACAATTAAATACATGTATGAACTTACTGGTAGTTTTGTCAAAAGGGCATGCTTGCTAGCATCTTTACCAAAGTTATCCTGACAAAATGAAACATGCATCAAACAGTTACTACTGCAGTTACATATCTACAATGTACATAACAAAATCACTTTCAATTCAATAACATTGTACATTGTTTATAATGCTTATACTGTACATGTTCATGTATTATCAATCAAAATAAATTATTCTGTCATCTGTGATTGCGGGTCTTAATTCGTGTACTGCAGAGATGATACAAAAACAACAGGAAACATTGTTTTCAGTCATTGTTTTTGGGTAGAAGAATTTTGATGAAGCATTGTTTCCTTTTGTTTTACGTCATTAATTTTTTTTTGTGTCCTCTACACGAAATGCAATAGCCCAATGAGATGGGGAGGAATAATGGAAAAGGAGACTTGGCTAGCAGCGAAATTTTTAAGCTTACGATATATGCATTATTTTAAACAAACTTTTTGGCTAGATTTCAGAATACCCCGCCACTTATTTGCATCTCATTGAATAAGAATGCATCCTTTTGTTTCCACATGCTTCGTTCTATGAAACGTTCAGGGATATGTAAATAAGTAGCGGGGTATTTTGAAATTGCTCTAGCTTTTTTATGTGAGCATTCAATTCAAGTGAAACAGCTAATGAAATAATTGTGCCACATTACTGCATAAAGAAGAATATAATATTTGTATATGTGTATTTTCAAAACAACGTTTCTATGTGATTATTCAATTAATTCAAGTGAAACAAATAATGAATTGAAATGTCAACGTAACAATATTAAAGAAACCTTTTTTTTTTTGTAATATGTAGTTTTCTCAATAGCCTCAAGGAGATCAACTTTCTATATCCTACTGTGGGCCTAACTCTTGCATGACGTTATTGACCATAACCCTTACTTTCACAAATTGATCATGAGATTCATGTATTTTCATTGATAGTTTCATTGTTTATTCCGAAAGGTCATATCGTTAATTTAACTTACTTCTTGGAATTGTAACAGCTGTGCAGTAAGTGAGGCCAATGTTTTGTTTGTCGGCGGCTCCATCTGCACATACTACAAGAAATATAACGCAACGATTAACTGATTCCGTGAACGCAAAGTTCCAAAAGAACACATTACAATCGGCTTGTGAACCATGTGCATTGTTCGTAAAGGATCGAACACGACTATAGATCCGTTGTATAAACGCCATTTCAAACCAAATAATGATTACCTTTTTACAGTTTTTGAGAAGGTATTGCTTGACAGGCTCGAAGAGAGCCACAGTTTCAGCGGATTCGTAGTATTTCCAATCAGGAGCACCGTCCTTTTTCCTTGCCGCCATCTTGGTTTTTTTTTGTCTGAAGCGTCACGTTCGGAATCTACGTCATTTATGTATAACACAGCGTCTTGGTCACATTTGCTTCACATTTTCCAACAAATCCCTCAAAAAGAAATTTTAAGTCGCTATTTAGTTCTCTTCTACTGTACCATAACTTCATGTTAGTTCAGTTCAATGCAATCTTTTTTTAAATTATCTGAGATTTCTGAATTAGAAACGTTTTATGTTATCGTAAATGAAGTGATTTATTAAAGAGGTAGACTGGAACTAGTCCATGAATTCACGTGATCGCTATATCGAAAAAAGGCGCGCTTCGATTGAAATGCGACCTTGTCAGTTGTTTTGGAATGCTTCTATGTTCGCGAAAAACGTTTGGCCATGAATCTACGAGAAGAGTTTCTGAAATCTGTCGAGGAGGAATCTCCGGAAACCTTCCTTCATTTTATGGAGCAACATGTAAGTGAAACATATTCTAATCTGGAGATCTTTGCTTGAAAATTTACATGCACACATGGGCTAACATCTCGCCGATCGATCAGTTGCACTTTTAGCTTACATGTAGATTTCAAGAACGCCAGATCATTAACCTAATTACACATGTGTCATGTATTTTCTAAGTGAAAATGCTAGAAATACTTTGAGAAGAATGAATATGTTGTAGTTTAAAATGAATCTTAGGTCAAAATGATTTCAAACTAGTTTAGTTTTGATTTTTTTTGTTCCAGACCATAATCTTAAGACATGCAAAGAAAAGTACAAATCAAACAAGTTTATAATCATTTTAACCTAAGATCATTTTAAACTACAACAAATAATTATATAGTTTGCAAAATGCTTGCCTTATGACTTCTATAGACTCTATACAATTCTGTAGACTCCTGATCGCATAAGGGCTTAACTTTATAAGCTTATCATGTAAGGCTTACTCAACCGGCATCATATAAGAAGTCAAAAGGTTAGTTTATGTGAGTTGAGTAACTCAACTTTGTTGATGGTTCTCGCTCGAGGATTTTTCATAATAATTTTCCGGTTTTTCTTTCCTCAGTCCTGAGAAATTAAATATCATTTTTTTTACATGACCCCACAAGCCGTGTGACACATGTACATGTACACTGTACACAGCCATCAACCTGCATACTGGCATGCTAGAATCGATCTGTTGAGACCGTCATGTATGGCAATAAAGGGAAAGATGGGAATTGAAAGAAAAATATCTCATTCCCCAACAGGGGGTCAAACTCATGTTGTGTGCTGTTGCATAAATGGTAGAAAAATGGCATTTGTGAGACACCAGAAAGTGGAGAAAATGGAGTGAAAAAAAATTAAAAGAAATTTGGAGTTTCAGAGCCCCACCCCCCCCCCCCCAACACCCCCTTCCCCCCAACACCCCCTTTCCACAACAACAAAATAAATACATGTAAAGAACAAACTTAATTTCTTAGTACATTTTTTGCAAATTGCAGAACTCAAGGAATGAATCGTTTGATGTTGAGGAGCTGCTACAGACATTACCCAAGAAGGAACATGAAAGACTGTGGACTGGACTCCGTGACATGACACACAGGCTGTTGTTGACAAATCCAATTTCATCAGAGGAAAATGTTGACTCCGAAGATGAAGCGCAAGCACCAGTATGTGTTTTATAAAAAATCTGCCAATTAGATACAGTTACTATAGTACTGTTACAAACTGTCATTTGTCCCCACAAGTGTGCTTTGGAAAATTTAGATTTCTATATTATTTTGAGCCCTTTAATGTTATTATCCAGTACAATTTCAAGATTCGCATCTGGCTGTATTGTACATGTACACACCTGTACTTGTGTTAGACATATAAGAAGAGAAAAGAGTTATTGTAGTTTATTAAAATGAAGTAATATATCAAATGCAAGCAAGATTGTTTCATCAGGATTTCCAAACACCGAGTGGGTTAAAAAAACAAGGGACAGTCAAAGGGTGCTTAAAGTAGGCTGATTTTCAAGCCACACTGGGATCAATAAGAAATTATGAACAAATTTGGAGGCTAAAGTAACTTGAGATATACTTTTTCATTTGTTCCAGCAATGGTCTGTTCTTCATATGTACCTGGAGGGTGTAACAACAGTGGCACTCTGTGCCTTGGCCACACCAGAAAAAACTGCCCATACTCCTGCTGCTCTGTTGGAGACTGCCGTTATTCTTCACGGTATGTATCAAGGTGATGTTACACGGGACGATTCACAATGACAATTTTTAGTGCAACAATGTTGCGCTAAAAGTTGATGCCATGTAACATTGCATTGTGAGTTTTTGAATTACAGGTGTAGGTTCAAGAATATTGACTATCTCAGATAATTAATATAGAGATCTCGGATAACATTAAATGATAATTGTTCTATCCTATTCTATACGCTCAATCAATGATGCAATCACATAACAAACTGAACTTTCAAGAAGTGAATAAATCATAGTACCATACTTTAGTTGACATGTAGTGTATTATTATTTCTAATGTGGGAGGGGTGGGGGTGGTTTAAAAGATAGGGGGGCTTAATAAGTTTCTTCAAAAGAGGGGTGGCCTTATTAGTTTTTAGAGGGAGGGGCTTTATTTGAGAGGGGTGGCTTAATAGAGGATTTCTGGTAACCTACATCATGTGCCCCATTCCTCCTTTTCCCCCTTAAAGCAATTGTGATGCATGTACAATGTACGCGTTGTTGTACATCCACACTTCCCACTGGGGTACTCCAGATCATTCACATTTCCCTTTTTTTGCTCATGGTATAAAATGTATGCAGATCTTTAAGTGGGATGTACATGTAATGCAGAGCTGTCAATATTAGGGTCAGGGGCAGTGGATGTTACCCAGCTACATTGTATTACTTGTTTGATTCCCTGTTACTTTGATAGAAAAACAAAACATTGGCAATGCCAGAATCAAACCAATTGTCCCTAGCTGCTTTTTTACTTCTCCACCTATGGTGACATGTATTTAAAATAAATTAGTAACAGCCCTGGAGTGGTAATGTAAAGCAGTCAATCATAGACGGAACAGAACATCAAGCACTAACTGTATGTTGATTACTCCTGCATGCATTTTATGCACCATTGTAGGTTTATTGATGGTCTTGCCTGAAGGTGCAGAGTCCTTGCAGAACAACATTGCACAGCTTTGTGAACTTTGGTAAGTGCAGTACATTCAATCAAAAACAACAACAATTTTTATTTTACCCCCCGAGCCTACAATTCTTGGTTTTCACGTGACGTCATCAAATTCGAAAATCATAAATTGTAATGCCTTCTGAATTTATATGTCCACCAGGTTGAAGATGACTTAAAAATAAATCTTTTCACAAGTATCCAACCCGGTAGCGTCTTTCGTTTTGAAAATACAGCATTTTGAATTTATGACTTTTCACCCTACGTGACACCAACATGGCGTCCGTGACAAAGCTTTTTCCTATGAAACAAGGGCCTCTCCTCGTGATTTTTGGCACTTTGGGCAGTTAAAGTATTAGGAATGCAGTTTATGCGAATGAATAGTAGTTCACGAGAGAAAAGTAATCGCTTTCAGAGCGAAAGTGAAGTCCAGATGTTTTTATTGATTTCCGGCGGCCATCTTGGTGCCCCTCGGAGGGGCACCAAGATGGCGTTTCCATACAAAGCTCTGTAAATTTCAGTCGAGTGCTTCGGCGAATAATTCAACAACGGGATACTGCACAGATCTGAGACTTAGCGAAGTTTTTTATTTGTTACTCTTTTATAACATTACAAATTATTGGCTTCTTTCACTAAATAGTTTCGATTCTAAAACATTATATCTTGGTGTCCCTCCGGGATGGCGTTTCCATACAAAGCTCTGTAAATTTGAGTCGAATGCTTCGGCGAATAATTCAACAACGGAATATTGCACAGATCTGAGACTTCGCGAAGTTGTTTATTTGTTACTCTTTTATAACATTACAAATTATTGGCTTCCTTCGCTAATTCGTTTCGATTTTAGACCATTTTAAAATTTTATGGCGTGACAGTGAAAACCAAGAATACAGGGTTGTCCTTAACAGCCGGCAGCCGGCAGAATTAACCGGCTACTTCGGTCGTTTGTGCCGGCTACTTTTGTGATAAATATATTTTTTTTAAAGACAAATTATTTGTTTCTTTACTGATGTTATCCGGCTACTTAGAAATTTTTGCCAGCTACTTGAAAAGTTGTGGACAACCCTGCAATAAGTATTTACTGGCTTCTTTAAATAACCTCAGAGCTGTCACTAAGATTTCAAGTCCCTGGGTAAATGCAATTAGTAGGCAGGGAATCAAACAGTTGGGGAGTTCGTTTGGTTCTATTTTCCTTCTATTTTCCTATGAAAGTAGCTGGGGGTCAGGGGAAATCCCCGGCCCCCGGGACTTAGTGACAGCCCTGTAACCTTAAAGTTAAAATTGTCAGGCAGCCAACTGGCCGTATTAACGAGGTTTGTCTCATGTATGTTTATACAACTCAGCTTTTCTTCAGGCTAAAAGAAGTGGCCATACAACCAGGTGGCTGTATTAACGGCATGGCCATTGTCAACAAAATATCTAAATAACTCTTTTTTTGTTATATTTGGTTCACCCAGGCAGTGAAAAATTACACTTGAAATAGAAAAAAAAAATTACCCTTCAGACTTCCTTTTTAGGTAATGACATCATCGTTATTGCCTTATGTAGGCATCCGAAATTCCTATGAACCTGGTACACTGTAGGTTACGAATCGAACCAAGGAGCACTGGAAACTAGTGTCATTGACTCTGAATGCCATTTATTTTGGTCTTGTGAAAGCACTTATTAGGTACACACCCTCCTAGGTACATGTCCTTCTGTCCCTTGTCATCAGTGTCAAGTTTTCTCTGGGTCATACTATTTATCCTGAACGTCCTTTAAAATGTCTTCAAAATCACCTACATCACGCATCATTGGTTCCACTCCATGGTTTGAAAAATTTTCATCACATTATCACATTTTTTTTAATTGCAAGTTGACCACAAGATTGACAATGTTGAACTTGCAAAGAATTAATTTGAACTTGCAATTGCCAATTATGTCACTCTTCAAATTTCTTGTTAACTAAACTTTCTGTATTTAAAAATTTATACAGGAAGAACTCTTTTTCTTGGAAAGGTACATATGTGAGTATGTTACTTTGAGGTGACTGAGAGTTGAAATTCATTCATCGCAAATTCAACATTAGGTGACATAACAAATCATGTGGTCAATTTGCAGTCCACAATGTTTTTTTTTTTCAACTGCGGAGTGAAACCAGTGGTGCATGAAGGGGGCTGCTGTTGTGTTCTGATATCCTTCGTATATTCCACCTTCTCTGTTCCAGGTTTCTGAATGAGTTGGAAGGAAAAGAAGAGTTGGTGACTCAAGCCTTGCCATACCTCATAATTAGAAGCCTCAACCGAGGAATCGTAAGCTAGTTAATAGAGCAGTAAATTCAATTGAGTGTCAAAAGTAATTTTGCAATTGCTTTGGTATTGAACTGCTATGCTTTGTGATTGGCTAAAAAATCTCTTGCCACTTTATCAACCAATCTGAAGTAAACCAAAACCTTGCTTGCATACATTTTCCTGTGCTTGGCGCTGGCAACATGCATTTGCTTTGAGCTCTGATTGGTTCATTGGATTGTCTGTGTTTGTTGTGATTGGCCAGAGTAATTACTTTGGTTTTGGTTTTACGACACTCAAATGAAAACCGCTCTAATAATAATAATAATAATAATAATAATAATAATAATAATAATAATAATTAATATTAATTGTAATAACTTTATTCCAATGTCATAATCTTCCAGCCAGGCATAGGTACATGTATTCTAAGCTTACTAATCAGCGGTTTTGTATCTGACATAAACTAAAACTGTTAAGCATATGGCATCCCTAGACCCTATGCTTAATGCTTCAAAAATGTAAAGGTCATCTTAGAATTTCTTGTAGGAGTTTTCTTAAAACGACCCTATAATATAAACTGTACATTTGAGGTTTGGGTGGATTAATCAGATCTGTCTTTCACTTTTGAGGGTGCATTTTACACCGATACACAGACAGAAGTGGGTTCGGACCAGTTAAAAAACTGAATGGCCGGCTGGACCACATGTTTTTGATAGTGTAAATGATCCATACCTTGTTTTTATTCAGCTACAATATATGTATGGTACCAAAATTTAAAAAACACAGAACAATTTTTTTGGTTCAAGAATAATGTGTAATCATCTGTACCATAGTTTTGTACATTTAATTATACAGTTGTACATGTAGGTGTACACTTTCATGAAAACTGGTCCGGACTCTGTAAAATGCATGTATAATGTAAACAGCAGGTTCTAAACCATGTCCTTAAGGAACGCCTTTGCTAAGCTGTGATCAAATTAAAAATTGCTTATTATAAACAGCTAAGTAAAGGGTAAAAAAAGTTTGGTTCGCACCACCAATTTAACAAGTCCAGACCCAATTTTTATATAGCAGACCATTCATCTTTTTTGCGAAGCAACTACTCGTCATTGATTCCTTATTGTGTTGTTCCAGAAAATATCCATACCACTCCCACAAAATAGTTTTTTGGGTTGGACCCCAGGACCTATCTGGAAATTCCAATTTACATGTAGCTTTACACTTTCCTTTAAAAGCCTATGGGCTTTTGAGATTCCCCTCCACCTCAGAATTTCCAAAAACCTTATATAGGGGAAGTACAGTGTATGAATATTTTCTGGAACCACACACTCACACATTCATTTCCTGTGATCACAGCAAACATTATCAACTGTATTTACTTAGCAAAGTCTGTATTTTATTGAAGGTTTCGGATGTAAAGCGTGTGTGGAGCTTTCGTCAATGTCTTCTTCTGATGGACTTTGAAGACAACTCTTGTGAATCTATGAAGCAGCTTCTTCATCAATGTATGATCCACCCTATGTACCTCAAGTTAGAAGAGGTTGGTGGAAAAAGAACTGAAGGGCTGGGTGCATAACAGTGGTTTAATGATAGTTGAAGTAATTACAGTAATTAATTCAATCAGATGAAAAGATCCCTTATGTCCAAAAAATATTATTTTGGCTTGAAGAGTCATCGAGGAAGCTTATTAGCCAAAAATGTAATGCATTTCAATAATTATTGTCTTTTTATTTCAAAAGACTAAAAAATTAATACAGAACCTTTTGTCTCTTAAATCTTCCAATATGTAGTCAAACTGTTTTGATCTTCTGATTACAAATTTTTACAATTTTAAAAGAGTTGACAGTCTGCAAGAATTATGGTCTGTGGTTTATTGCAAAGGTCTTCACAAGCTTATAGCGCAATACTCATCACTGCCGGAACTTAACCTGGTTTTTGTAGCATAAAGCAACTGAGATTATTACAAATACTTGATGTACAGTGCATACATGTAGAGTGGTTTTTAGAATGTCGAAAGTAATTTAGTGATTGCTTTGGTTTTGCGTTGCTACACTTTGTGATTGGCTAGAAAATCTTACGCCACTTTCTCAACCAATCAGGTGCCTTTTCGGGTGTTTGAATTGAAAGTGACTACCGTCAGAGTTGTTTTGATTCCTTACAGGATTTTAAAGCTAGAAAAATAAACTATACTGACAGAAAGAACTTTCCAGAATGAATTGGTACCTCTTAGCAGCAAACTTAATGCGAGCCATACCCGTAAAACAGGTTTCTCATACGTTTACCTTTTAGGGATAACTTTCAAAATTTTCGAAGATCACCCCCCCCCCCCCTGTTAATTTGATAGGGGTGCCCCCCCCCCCTCCCCCTGGGGAAAAACCCTCATAGCAGGGACAACAACAGCACACCACTCCAATACACCATCCCTGCTGCCCACAGATTAATGTCACAAATGGTTACTTTTATTTTTGTCTTAAAGGGGCGGCGCTTCCTCAGCTATTTGTTTGGATTAAACCCTGAACTCTCAAAGGAGTTTCACAAGACAATTAAGAATCAGATTCCATCATGTGCCATGTAAGTTGTAATGTGCACAAAACTCACACTTTGAAACTCACACCTTTTTCTTTAAAACTATTACATTGTACAACTGTTACATTGCACTCCTTTCTCTAACTTGAAGACTTATGGAGAGAGCATTCTCTGTCTGTACTCCTAAATTCTGAAACTTTTTACCCATTGAAATAAGTTTGTAAGAATAAGAATAAGTCTAAGTTTTTCAGTAAATATTTTTAAAAATAAGTTTAAAACATTTCTTTTTGAACGAACATTTATAGTTAATATCTGGTTAATTTTCATATAAATTATTTAGACAATTTTTGTACATGAGTTATGAGTTTTTCTCACTTTTGTAAAGTGCCTTAGAACTTTTGGATTTTGGCTCTTAATAGACATTGTCGTTGTATTTGAAATTTCTATTTTTCTTGTGGAGTTCACACATCCTGCTTTTACTAATTAAAAAAAGAAGTGTCAAGGAAACTTTCAGTAGTTCAACTCCCACTTTGATGACATTTCTGACTATTTGTAGATGCAAGTCAGATATTCATACACTACTCTTACAGAAATGACAAATGTCAACCAAAGCTATATGAGATGAATAAATGTAAAGAGTTAGTTTCTAAAGAAACTGTGGGGCTGCATGGATGGGAGAGTGAAACATGAAAATGTTTGCTTTATCAACTGAGTTGATACAGCTTTTGAGCTGTATGCAATGTGATGATTTATTTACTAATTGGCTGCAATATGTAAAATAATGTTAAATTTTTTTAATTGATTGTTATATCTACATTTGATATCTACAGGAATGTCCTTAGCCTGTATGGTGAAGTTTATTTCCGTGCATGGAGAGTTGCATCTGGACCATACTTAAAGGTTCTTTTTTAACTTTAATTATGTTATCAATATTGTGATGTATTTACTGTGAACAGTCGGAGCTCTAATAAGAGCCTACCAAATAAATTTTATTGAAGAGATTGTTGCATTTCTAGTGATTTGAGTAAAAAAAAGAAAGAAAACCGGTCTCATAGACAAGTAGTCGCTCAACTCCTTTCATTCTCATGGAAATGCTGTATTTAATTTCTAAAATGGTAAATGTAAATCAAAAGATCAGATATCACATCATTTTATAAAGTAAGCCAGTGTTGTTTTTGGGGCTTTGTAGAATGCAAAGTTTAGATTTCGGAGTTTTTATGACATCGTGCATGTGCAAGCCAATAACTGCAGGCTCAATGTTAACAGCTGAATGAGTGAGCGATCGATCAAGTAAAATTTTGTCTCATTGCTATAACTTGTTTAACACTTAACATATTCACAAGCTAAGAAGGGACAAGGTTGGATGATGCCACAACATTGTTGTGGTGACCATCCAACTTTGCTTTTGTGTACTAACCTACTTTTTGTGCTCACATGTGCCATGACAATATACATTAAGACGTGAATGGCACAGTACCATTTTATACCTCTTTCAAGGTGTTAGAAGAGAGCTGTGTTCAAGATCTGATGTATTCTGCTGTTCATGCCCAGCGTAGTGGAACTCAGTCCATGGCATCAAGACTCCGTAAGGTATAAAAACAGGCTGTTATTTTTCAATTTTTCTACACTACTAATGGTCACCACCCCATAATGGCCATGTTTTCATCTCCTGAATTTGTATGTACTCAAATCTTCTAATCAATAACCTCCTCATAACAGACACACATTTATGTCCAGAGGAGGCCATTGTAGAGACTGAGGTTCGATTGTATATTGGTTGGGACTTAACCAAAAAACTACAATTGACTTTCTCCTAAGCGACTGCCCTCAGACCAGGAAAGTAGGTTGCACATGAGAGTCTACCAGAAATAGAGAGAGAGTCTAACAGAAATAGGACAAGTTTACAGGATTTAATTAAAACAAAGATGGTCTCTGAACACAGATCGTGGTTTATTTATAAGAGTGGTTGGTCAGACTGAGTCAAAGTTCTGCAACTGCTTAATGTAACCTGTAAAAAACTTTGTAGGATCTTTAAAGATCTTCAAAGGTCAGCTGAAGATAATTAAAGATAATGATTGAGAAAGGATCCTCAATGTCTCATTATAATTTCAATGTTATTTTCAGGTTTTGGAATACTTTCATCAGCAAAAGAAGCAGAGAGGAGTTGATGAAGCTCTTCTCAGGTTATATCAGCCAATTATATGGAGAGCATTCAAGGTACACAGACTGAACTTCTGCTCTACAAATTGTAAATTACCACAAAATTGACTTCAAGTGTCTTCAATTCTAAATGCTAACTTAGAGTGAACATCAACAGGCTTAAGTGCATGTGCAAAATTAATTGTGTGCACAGCAGGCCAAGGTTCACTCCCCAGCTATATATTCATGAAAGTCCATTTATACACCTGGGTAGAAAGAGACAATGTGGAGTAAAACACCATAACAGAGAGTAGATTTCAATCTGTACCAAGGTTCAGCTCAAAAATCTGATTCACTAACTATTTTTGGCCATGACACCTCTCATTGTTTTTTTGCCAGTATTTATTGTTCAGCACTAGTCTGTTTCTGTAATTAGAGATGGTCAATGATGATGTCTAATATTTACATGTACAATGATGTAAATGTGTGATTTTGTAAACTACCATAGTTTATTCTGTCAGACATCTGACGGAAAACCTCATTGTGCGGTGATGTACATGTATCGTATAGCATATTGAATGTGACATCTGAAGGGTGCTGGTTCAAGTCCTTGTCTCCACTGTCGTGTTGTTTCCTTAGACAAGAAACTTTGCTCCCTACTGTCTCTCTCCAGTCAGATGTATTTTAATGGCTACACCTATATACCTGTGATCCCATCCACAGGGGGGAGTAACACTTCAAAGTTGCCTTATGCTACAGAAACTGGGTTAAACTCAGGCCATCTGGTCCACCTGTTGCTTGTATGCAGCTCTACCTTTCTACCTTTCAATGAGTTGTTTGTTGGCTTGTTTTCCCACCAGGTTGCAAACCCAATGGTCAGAGCCAATGCTGTAGCTCTGTTGGGAGATACATTTCCACTGCAAAATCCTGATGCTGGGAATGAAGAGATTGATGCACTTCTACAGAAGCAGTTTGATATTCTCAAAGTACACATTCCAACCTTTTGATATAACTGCAATGCTGAACAAGTAGTAATTACACAATATTTTTATTATGGGTATAATATAGTGGCTACAAATCACAGTTTAATTCTCTTTGCACAGATTTTCAAATTCAAATTGAATTCCTTTTACCATCCTCTTAGGATATTTCATGCACAAAAACTTCTACAACACAGATTTTTTTTCAAACTTTTGCCATGGTTATTATAATGAGTTAACTACGAAATGCCAAAAAATTGGGTGGGGGGCAGAAACTTGGCAGTTGTAACTCCACATGGCCTCAGTGACTGTTATTGTAAAGATAGTGAAGGTAAATCACAGATTGGATTGGACTGTACATGTAAGAGTACATAAGTTGTTGAAGGAAGGACACCCTTATCCTGCTCCTTTGTGAGACCAATGACTTGAGCCTGTTCACAGGCTACGTCCCTTCCATGCCACTTTACTACCCAAGGCATTTATTCATACAAAGTTGATGTAGCTTCTCAATTATGTACAGTATCGCTCAGAGATGAGCGAACCATTAAATGCATTGACCGCACCTTTTTTACTCTTTGTACTTCAGGACTTGTTAGAGGACCCTTGCCCCACAGTCAGAGCCACTGCCATTCATGGTGTGTGCCGTATTACAGGTGTATTCTGGGAACTTATTCCAGCGCATATCATTAAGATGTTCTTGACGACACTGGTGAGAACCTGTCAACTTTATTTTGCTGTGGAAAAAAGCTTCTAAAACTAATTTATTTATGTGATAGTTTTAGTGATTTATTTTAATGCATCATAATTATAATCTTGAGACCCCTTGCTGCAATGTGTTGATCTGCTTTCTAAAGAATAGCTCTTAATTAATTGACTTCTTATTTTAGCAAATTTCAATTTTTTGCTTATTTTCACTAAAATACCAAGAAAGGACCCAAAAACATTCTTTTCACATTTTTTTTTTGTTTTCATTGATACAAATTGATGGCTTTTTCAAGGCTTAACCAGGAGGGCTACATCTTGTTGTTCATAAAAGACTGATAAGAAAGTTGTGTATTATTGATTTACCAAACTTTGTCTACATTTACAAGTTGAGTAAAATATCCCCAAGTATTATCTGTTAAACCATCACAGTGCTCAACTTGAACTTTTTGGCTTACTAGTCCTTGGGCTAGTGGGGTCTGAAATTCACTAGCCAACAGGCATCATCTGCTCAAATTTTACTAGCCCAAACCCATTTTTTACTAGTCCTGGACTAGTGGACTACCGCTAAGGTTGAGCACTGCATCAGATAATGGATTTATTATAATTGTTTGACTGACGTACTATAACTTTCATTACATATCCTACTGGGATACCAAGGTGCGATACTGTGCACTGCACTTGGATATTTTGCATGTTCTCTTTACCTTATAAGGTAAAATGACATCACAGTCGAATAATAAAATGTACTTATTTTTCACTCAATCATCATATCCTTTTAATCAGATTAATGAGTTGGCTTTTGACACTTCTTCAAGCGCCGTAAGAGTGGCAGTATTTCAGGTAAAATATTATCTCTTACATAATAATTATATTTTGTCAATGCAGTTAAACAGCAAATTTCTGATAACTTTTTTATAATGAACTGGCTATTTCTGAAGTTTGTCAAGTGTACACTTCTATACAATGAACCTCGTCATAAAAAAATGTCCCAATGACATGCCTGTTGTATCCACTGCCCCTCCAAGGACTGTCGTCGTCCTGGTATAAACTGGCCATTATTACCAGCAGCTGAAAAGTTTGAAAAAGACTAACGAACAACATCCAGGGGAGGCTATCTTGAGTTTTTAGACTGCTTACTTTGCTTGTGTGCCTAACTACCTCAAAGCTCTACGACAGCCCTCCCCTCCACTGCAAATGTGGGACCATGTTGCCAAATTGCTCTTTTGCAACTTCAGAATAACTTAATTTCTATTTTTCTTTTCTTCATTGTCTGAAGGGTTTAAAGTTTTTGCTGAATAACCGCCTCAGTCACCCACTCCTGAAGCCATTGCTTGGTAATTTGCAAGATCTAGTGCATGATACAGCTGAGAGAGTACGAGTGGCTTTTCTTGACGTCTTGATTCTTGTCAAAGGACTGAAGGCAATCAAGGTTGGTTCCAAAACATTCACTTTAGTTATGTAGTCATATGGTTCATATGTGCCCTGCAAGACTAGTGGAATTGGGATTTCAACAGAACTCTTTGCTGCAAAATTTCAATGGATGTAACCATCACTTTAATAGGAGCACAATAGCCCAAGGCACCCAGAAACTTGCAGAAGTGTGTAATTTTAATTTCTTTGCTGCAAAATTTCAACAAATGAAGTAACCATTGTGAACTTAAGGAACTTTCAGAAATGTGCAGTAGCATTATAATTTGGAGCAGGGACACTTGACGTTTTACATCGAGCCTTGAACCCTGGCCTAACACCCGACTTTTTGGCTCCGAGGGATTTTTCTTTGTAGCAGTCAACAGCACCTTTCTCTGTTTGTAGTTCTGGAATATAGTGCCATTGGAACAGTTACTTTGTCGGCTGGAGGTGGAACAGTCTGCATCAGTGATGAGGAGACTTGTAAAGCTACTTGTGAATTCATTTCATCCTACAGGCAAAGGAGCTGACGTACAGGTAAATTCAGCATGTATTACAATGATGCCTTTCATTAAATTCTATATCCCATACTTGTCTGTTGAAAATCACTTTAAATTTAACATTTCATATATCGGCAGCAGATGGTGGTATGCTACATTGTGTACCTTGAGGCAGTGGGAAACGTTTGACAAGAAATAAGTTCAAGTAGCTGAAACAAATTGAATGACATGTCATGGCACTTTCATAATCGTCGTTACACTGAGGAACAGCCATACTCTGAATGCTCTCATCCATCTTTTTATTTTATCACCTTTAATAATTTTCAATTGTTTTTTATTTGCTACTTTAAGTATCTCTTATGCAGACAAGGACCGGACCAAAAATGAAAAGTAGCTTAGCTGAATTTTTTAAGACTTTCTTGAAAACATGTCTGCACATTGTGACACCCAGAATTATTTTTTCTTGCTTTCAACTACAAGTATCATCCATGCTCACATTGTTCCATCCAATTTTTTTTGTTTTATGACCTTTGTTACAGGTGACTCGATGTTCGGCATTGTGGCAATCTAATCCTGTGGCAGCCAGGAAGTTCTACCAATATGTGCACCTACACTCAACAGTGTCATCAACAGGTTGATTCTTTGCACAATTTAGGCCTACTTCAAAATACATGAAAGAACACACACCGGAGAGAAAGCTTTGGTTTTAAACATCAAATTTACTCAGTCAAATGTAATAGTTTTCCAATTTATAAATGGTTGTAACATTCAAAAAATACCAATGTATTTATAATTTATTAATTCATTTGGGGACTGGCGCACGCTACTGGTGTACACGAGCGTAACACCGTGCTTATGCACCAATTCACGTTCTGTGAAAGGCACGGATTTCACGCAAAAGCACACGAGAAGAAAAAACATAAAAGGCACAAGTTAGGCACAGGTTCGGCACGTTTTACAGAACGCTTAGGCACAGTTTAGGCACAGCTTAGGCACAGTTTAGGCACAGCTTAGGCACAGTTTACGCCCATTTAGGCACGTTTTTCGGAAACGTTATATTTAACTCGTCCGAAGGTAAGCCGTACAAAAATTCTCGGCGAGTGACCAACCAGATTCAGTCCGTAAAAAATATGGTTATCAACGAGAATCTAAAGTGACAAGTCATAAAAATAATTCGGCTGACACGAGCAAGACAAACAAACGAGAATTGAGCGAGAACAGCAAGACATAATAATAATAAAACATGATAAATGTGACCTTCCACGGGAAAACGTACACTAAACAGTTATCTGTTAAACGGCCTAAAAGCGTTTGATCGCAGTTTGGAAACTGCGTTAAAATGGTTTAGGAAAGCATTAGAAGCGTTGGAAAAACCGTTCGAATTTTCATCCATGCCGTTTGAAGCGTTTATAAAAAAAGCGTACAAAACTTTTTTCCAGGCCGTTGACGCGTTGAAAGCGTTAGGAAAGTCGTTCAAATTATTCGTTCGGTCCACAGAGTTTAATACTTTACAAAAGTCGTTTGAACAAAACATTTAAACAGCAGTTTTAAGGCTTGCCTTCTCTGTAGTTTGATTTGACATCTTCGTTCTTTGTTCTCGTGAATATTCGACAAAATATCGCCGACATTTCGAGAGTACTTTCGCATCGTTCTCATGATAACTCGCACACGAAAATTCGCAAAGCAAATTAAAAAAAAGAAGCGAATGTTTAGAAATTTCGCTGAAACGAAACGAAACACCGGTGAACTTTCCTGCCGAAACTACAAAGTGTTGCAGCGCCAGTTCGCTTAAACAAAGATTGTTTGGTATAAAATGCGTCGTGAACTTAAATATTTGAAGAAAACGTGATATAAATCTATCTTTCTGTTTTAACAATTCGAAATTAGCGTTGTTTTCCGCTTTGTAATCATTGTTACTCAACTGGTGCACTGATTCTTTTTGGGGACAAACATTTTTGTCAATAAACACGCAAATCTCTCCGCGCTGAAATGTGATCTGCACAGTTTTGACATCAGGTTATGCTAATTTATTGCTGAAATTTTACCAACTTGTGAAAACACCAGACAGCTCATCCGATGAATAAAATGACCCATTCCGTTTTATAAATCCAAATCGAATGATAAAACTCCAAAACGTCTATTTGTTCGAACAACTTTTTGAATGTTTGGCAGTATTTATCCAAAGCCGATGACCGAATGGTCAGAAACTACATCTGTATTAAATACAAGTACTATTCTACATCTCCAAACGGCTGGGAAAGCGGCAGTGCGGGAAGAATACAAGTAAACACGATTACTGATTTCCCGCCGTCGCTTTCAATTGGAGAAAAAATAATTCGTTGCATGAGAACAATCTTGCAATTTATCGTCCTAATAATGTGTGACCAAAAAGCGCTGTGACACGAGCAAGATGAAAATAATGTTTCCCGGGAATATTTACATAACGCCGTTCAAAGGCACAATTTAGGCCCGAATTAGGGCACAATTTAGGCACAACTTAGGCACAGCTTAGGCATGAAAAAAAGCTAGACATGCACACTTCATGCACAACTTGGGCACACTTTATGCACAACTTGTTCGTGCCAAGGCACACTGTAGAATCCGTAATTCGATCCATCGTACAACGAAACGTATTTTTATGTAAAATAAACGCTGTCTAACCGTGAAAATTGGATTGTAGTTTGAGAATGGATTTTCCAAATTGAAAATTGTTACCCCAGGAAATAAGCTGAACTTATGAGCACTTCAAAAGTCTTTTTGTTTTTTAACATAAGAAACGGAGCTAACCAAATCGATTTTGAAAATTTTCGACCAGGCTGTTTTTGTAGGTACGTAATATTAGGTTACCTTGCTGCAAATTGCTATAAATTTGTTATTTTTCGATCTCATTCTTAAAATACGTAATGCTCATTAGCTATTAACTTTAATTGCAAAAGAAAAAATGCCTACATATCATCAAAGCGGAGAAATTATGAATTGTGCCAGGTTAGACTGTAAATGTTACGCGTAGTGTCCAAAATGGCCTCATTTTTGGTGACTATTGTATAATTTTCTTTTATTCAACCCTATATGCAAAACTAAAATTGTTCACAGAGAAGACATTAATGAACTTTAGTTTTTTTTTTTTTTACCAAATCTCAACCTAAACTGAATTTTAATAATTTCAGAAGAGTTAAATTAAGTGTGTATTTTAGCCATGTACACCAGTAACATGCACCAGGCCCTTGGCCCAATATTGTATTCAGAGCCCAACTTCATTGGCCCAATATTAATGCAGCGAGAGGCCTACATCATTGGCCCAATATTAATGTGGCCGAAGCCCAACTTCATTGGCCCAATATTAATGTAGCAAGAGCCCTACATCATTGGCCCAATATTGATATAGCTAGAGCCCAACTTCATTGGCCCAATATTAATGCAGCGAGAGGCCTACATCATTGGCCCAATATTAATGAAGTTAGAGCCCAACATCATTGGCCAAATATTAATGCAGCGAGAGACCTACATCATTGGCCCAATGTTAATGTAGCCAGAGCCCTTCATCATTGGCCTAATATTAATGCAGCCAGAGCCCTACATCATTGGCCCAATATTTATGTAGCTAGAGCGCAACTTCATTGGCCCAATATTAATGCAGCCAGAGCCCTACATCATTGGCCTAATATTAATATAGCCAGAGCGCAACTTCATTGGCCTAATATTAATGTAGCCAGAGCCCTACATCATTGGCCCAATATTAATGCAGCCAGAGCGCAACTTCATTGGCCCAATATTAATGTAGCTAGAGCCCTACATCATTGGCCCAATATTAATATAGCCAGAGCCCAACTTCATTGACCTAATATTAATGTAGCCAGAACCCAACATCATTGGCCCAATATTAATATAGCCAGAGCGCAACTTCATTGGCCCAATATGAATGCAGCGAGAGGCCTACATTATTGGCCCAACATTAATGTAGCCAGAGCCCTTTATCATTGGCCTAATATTAATGCAGCCAGAGCCCCACATCATTGGCCCAATATTAATGTAGCCAGAGTCCAGCTTCATTGGCCCAATATTCAAGTAGCAGAGCCCTACATCATTGGCCCAATATTAATGTAGCCAGAGCCTTACATCGTTGGCCCAATATTAATGCAGCCAGAACCCTACAGCATTGGGCCTGGCGCACGCAACTTGTGTACACGAGCGTAATACCGTGCTTATGCACCAATTCACGTTCTGTGAAAGGCACGGATTTCACGCAAAAGCACACGAGAAAAAAAAGAACAAAAGGCACAGACTAGGCACAGGTTCGGCACGTTTTACAGAATGCTTTGGCACAGTTTACGCCCATTTAGGCATGTTTTTCGGAAACGTTATATTTAACTCGTCCGAAGAAAAGCCGTACGAAAATTCTCGGCGAGTGACCAGCCAGATTCAGTCCGTAAAAAATATGGTTATCAGCGAGAATCGAAAGTGACAAGTCATAGTAATAACTCGGCTGACACGAGCAAGACAAACAAACGAGAATTGAAATAGTAATGGTAAAAACGGCAAACTGATCCTTACGGCAAGAAGAAAAGATAGAGACAGAAGTGAAATTAAAAAAACAATAAACAGTTGAATATATTTGCCCAATATTTCGGTTTGCAAAACAAACCTACGGGGGCTAGAAAACAAAAATGAATACAGAAATAAAATGACCGTTACATATAAATCATTTGAAATAGGACATACAACAGAATAACAGAAAGTGATTGGTAACAAATAAGCTAAATGTCACTAATTAAGTTCATCACGTCTATTTATACCATGAGGATGAAGTGTCATCGCTTTATCTATAAGATGGGCCTCGCGTGCCTTTCTGACTGAGTCGCGGTTGTTGTGGAGAATTGAACGAGAATTGAGCGAGAACAGCAAGGCAATAATAATAAAACATGATAAATGTGACCTTCCACGGGAAAACGTACACTAAACAGTTATCTGTTAAACGGCCTAAAAGCGTTTGATCGCAGTTCGGAAACTGCGTTAAAATGGTTTAGGAAAGCATTAGAAGCGTTGGAAAAACCGTTCGAATTTTCATCCATGCCGTTGGAAGCGTTTATAAAAAAAGCGTACAAAACTTTTTTCCAGGCCGTTGACGCGTTGAAAGCGTTAGGAAAGTCGTTCAAATTATTCGTTCGGTCCACAGAGTTTAATACTTTACAAAAGTCGTTTGAACAAAACATTTAAACAGCAGTTTTAAGGCTTACCTTCTCTGTAGTTTGATTTGACTTCTTCGTTCTTTGTTCTCGTGAATATTCGACAAAATATCGCCGACATTTCGAGAGTACTTTCGCATCGTTCTCATGATAACTCGCACACGAAAATTCGCAAAGCAAATTAAAAAAAAGAAGGGAATGTTTAGAAATTTCGCTGAAACGAAACGAAACACCGGTGAACTTTCCTGCCGAAACTACAAAGTGTTGCAGCGCCAGTTCGCTTAAACAAAGATTGTTTGGTATAAAATGCGTCGTGAACTTAAATATTTGAAGAAAACGTGATATAAATCTATCTTTCTGTTTTAACAATTCGAAATTAGCGTTGTTTTCCGCTTTGTAATCATTGTTACTCAACTGGTGCACTGATTCTTTTTGGAGACAGATCCTTTTGTCAATAAACACGCAAATCTTTGACATCAGGTTATGCTAATTTATTGCTGAAATTTGACCAACTTGTGAAAACACCAGACAGCTCATCCGATGAATAAAATGACCCATTCCGTTTTATAAATCCAAATCAAATGATAAAACTCCAAAACGTCTATTTGTTCGAACAACTTTTTGAATGTTTGGCAGTATTTATCCAAAGCCGATGACCGAATGGTCAGAAACTACATCTGTATTAAATACAAGTACTATTCTACATCTCCAAACGGCTGGGAAAGCGGCAGTGCGGGAAGAATACAAGTAAACACGATTACTGATTTCCCGCCGTCGCTTTCACTTGGAGAAAAAATAATTCGTTGCATGAGAACAATCTTGCAATTTATCGTCATAACAATGTGTGACCAAAAAGCGCTGTGACACGAGCAAGATGAAAATAATGTTTCCCGGGAATATTTACATAACGTCGTTCAAAGGCACAATTTAGGCCCGAATTAGGGCACAATTTAGGCACAACTTAGGCACAGCTTAGGCACTGCTTAGGCATGAAAAAAAGCTAGACATGCACACTTCATGCACAACTTGGGCACACTTTATGCACAATTTGTTCGTGCCAAGGCACACTGTAGAATCCGTAATTCGATCCATCGTACAACGAAACGTATTTTTATGTAAAATAAACGCTGTCTAACCGTGAAAATTGGATTGTAGTTTGAGAATGGATTTTCCAAATTGAAAATTGTTACCCCAGGAAATAAGCTGAACTTATGAGCACTTCAAAAGTCTTTTTGTTTTTTAACATAAGAAACGGAGCTAAAACCAAATCGATTTTGAAAATTTTCGACCAGGCTGTTTTTGTAGGTACGTAATATTAGGTTACCTTGCTGCAAATTGCTATAAATTTGTTATTTTTCGATCATTTAAAGTCATTCTTAAAATACATAATGCTCATTAGCTATTAACTTTAATTGCAAAAGAAAAAATGCCTACATATCATCAAAGCGGAGAAATTATGAATTGTGCCAGGTTAGACTGTAAATGTTACGCGTAGTGTCCAAAATGGCCTCATTTTTGGTGACTATTGTGAAATTTTCTGTTTTTTTCAACCCTATATGCAAAACTAAAATTGTTCACAGAGAAGACATTAATGAACTTTAGTTTTTTTTTTACCAAATCTCAACCTAAACTGAATTTTAATAATTTCAGAAGAGTTAAATTAAGTGTGTATTTTAGCCATGTACACCAGTAACATGCGCCAGGCCCTTGGCCCAATATTGTATTCAGAGCCCAACTTCATTGGCCCAATATTAATGCAGCGAGAGGCCTACATCATTGGCCCAATATTAATGTGGCCGAAGCCCAACTTCATTGGCCCAATATTAATGTAGCAAGAGCCCTACATCATTGGCCCAATATTGATATAGCCAGAGCCCAACTTCATTGGCCTAATATTAATGCAGCCAGAGCCCTACATCATTGGCCCAATATTTATGTAGCTAGAGCGCAACTTCATTGGCCCAATATTAATGCAGCCAGAGGCCTACATCATTGGCCTAATATTAATATAGCCAGAGCGCAACTTCATTGGCCAAATATTAATGTAGCCAGAGCCCTACATCATTGGCCCAATATTAATGCAGCCAGAGCGCAACTTCATTGGCCCAATATTAATGTAGCTAGAGCCCTACATCATTGGCCCAATATTAATATAGCCAGAGCCCAACTTCATTGACCTAATATTAATGTAGCCAGAACCCAACATCATTGGCCCAATATTAATATAGCCAGAGCGCAACTTCATTGGCCCAATATGAATGCAGCGAGAGGCCTACATTATTGGCCCAACATTAATGTAGCCAGATCCCTTCATCATTGGCCTAATATTAATGCAGCCAGAGCCCTACATCATTGGCCCAATATTAATGTAGCTAGAGCGCAACTTCATTGGCCCAATATTAATGCAGCCAGAGCCCTACATCATTGGTCCAATATTAATGTGGCCAGAGTCCAGCTTCATTGGCCCAATATTCAAGTAGCAGAGCCCTACATCATTGGCCCAATGTCAATGTAGCCAGAGCCTTACATCGTTGGCCCAATATTAATGCAGCCAGAACCCTACATCATTGGGCCTGGCGCACGCAACTTGTGTACACGAGCGTAATACCGTGCTTATGCACCAATTCACGTTCTGTGAAAGGCACGGATTTCACGCAAAAGCACACGAGAAAAAAAAACAAAAGGCACAGACTAGGCACAGGTTCGGCACGTTTTACAGAATGCTTTGGCACAGTTTACGCCCATTTGGGCATGTTTTTCGGAAACGTTATATTTAACTCGTCCGAAGAAAAGCCGTACGAAAATTCTCGGCGAGTGACCAGCCAGATTCAGTCCGTAAAAAATATGGTTATCAGCGAGAATCGAAAGTGACAAGTCATAGTAATAACTCGGCTGACACGAGCAAGACAAACAAACGAGAATTGAAATAGTAATGGTAAAAACGGCAAACTGATCCTTACGGCAAGAAGAAAAGATAGAGACAGAAGTGAAATTAAAAAAACAATAAACAGTTGAATATATTTGCCCGATATTTCGGTTTGCAAAACAAACCTACGGGGGCTAGAAAACAAAAATGAATACAGAAATAAAATGACCGTTACATATAAATCATTTGAAATAGGACATACAACAGAATAACAGAAAGTGATTGGTAACAAATAAGCTAAATGTCACTAATTAAGTTCATCACGTCTATTTATACCATGAGGATGAAGTGTCATCGCTTTATCTATAAGATGGGCCTCGCGTGCCTTTCTGACTGAGTCGCGGTTGTTGTGGAGAATTGAACGAGAATTGAGCGAGAACAGCAAGACAATAATAATAAAACATGATAAATGTGACCTTCCACGGGAAAACGTACACTAAACAGTTATCTGTTAAACGGCCTAAAAGCGTTTGATCGCAGTTCGGAAACTGCGTTAAAATGGTTTAGGAAAGCATTAGAAGCGTTGGAAAAACCGTTCGAATTTTCATCCATGCCGTTTGAAGCGTTTATAAAAAAAGCGTACAAAACTTTTTTCCAGGCCGTTGACGCGTTGAAAGCGTTAGGAAAGTCGTTCAAATTATTCGTTCGGTCCACAGAGTTTAATACTTTACAAAAGTCGTTTGAACAAAACATTTAAACAGCAGTTTTAAGGCTTACCTTCTCTGTAGTTTGATTTGACTTCTTCGTTCTTTGTTCTCGTGAATATTCGACAAAATATCGCCGACATTTCGAGAGTACTTTCGCATCGTTCTCATGATAACTCGCACACGAAAGTTCGCAAAGCAAATTAAAAAAAAGAAGCGAATGTTTAGAAATTTCGCTGAAACGAAACGAAACACCGGTGAACTTTCCTGCCGAAACTACAAAGTGTTGCAGCGCCAGTTCGCTTAAACAAAGATTGTTTGGTATAAAATGCGTCGTGAACTTAAATATTTGAAGAAAACGTGATATAAATCTATCTTTCTGTTTTAACAATTCGAAATTAGCGTTGTTTTCCGCTTTGTAATCATTGTTACTCAACTGGTGCACTGATTCTTTTTGGAGACAGATCCTTTTGTCAATAAACACGCAAATCTTTGACATCAGGTTATGCTAATTTATTGCTGAAATTTGACCAACTTGTGAAAACACCAGACAGCTCATCCGATGAATAAAATGACCCATTCCGTTTTATAAATCCAAATCAAATGATAAAACTCCAAAACGTCTATTTGTTCGAACAACTTTTTGAATGTTTGGCAGTATTTATCCAAAGCCGATGACCGAATGGTCAGAAACTACATCTGTATTAAATACAAGTACTATTCTACATCTCCAAACGGCTGGGAAAGCGGCAGTGCGGGAAGAATACAAGTAAACACGATTACTGATTTCCCGCCGTCGCTTTCACTTGGAGAAAAAATAATTCGTTGCATGAGAACAATCTTGCAATTTATCGTCATAACAATGTGTGACCAAAAAGCGCTGTGACACGAGCAAGATGAAATAATGTTTCCCGGGAATATTTACATAACGCCGTTCAAAGGCACAATTTAGGCCCGAATTAGGGCACAATTTAGGCACAGCTTAGGCACTGCTTAGGCATGAAAAAAAGCTAGACATGCACACTTCATGCACAACTTGGGCGCACTTTATGCACAACTTGTTCGTGCCAAGGCACACTGTAGAATCCGTAATTCGATCCATCGTACAACGAAACGTATTTTTATGTAAAATAAACGCTGTCTAACCGTGAAAATTGGATTGTAGTTTGAGAATGGATTTTCCAAATTGAAAATTGTTACCCCAGGAAATAAGCTGAACTTATGAGCACTTCAAAAGTCTTTTTGTTTTTTAACATAAGAAACGGAGCTAAAACCAAATCGATTTTGAAAATTTTCGACCAGGCTGTTTTTGTAGGTACGTAATATTAGGTTACCTTGCTGCAAATTGCTATAAATTTGTTATTTTTCGATCATTTAAAGTCATTCTTAAAATACATAATGCTCATTAGCTATTAACTTTAATTGCAAAAGAAAAAATGCCTACATATCATCAAAGCGGAGAAATTATGAATTGTGCCAGGTTAGACTGTAAATGTTACGCGTAGTGTCCAAAATGGCCTCATTTTTGGTGACTATTGTAAAATTTTCTGTTTTTTTTCAACCCTATATGTAAAACTAAAATTGTTCACAGGGAAGACATTAATGAACTTTAGTTTTTTTTACCAAATCTCAACCTAAACTGAATTTTAATAATTTCAGAAGAGCTAAATTAAGTGTGAATTTTAGCCATGTACACCAGTAGCGTGCGCCAGGCCTTGGGCACTGCAGAAAAATGACATTTAAAATTTGTAGTTGTGAGTATTCAACTTTTTTAATATTTCTATTCAAATACTGTACCAGAACACAATGGCGAGATCTCCCTTCGGTGGGGGTTCGTCATTACTCACAATTGTTAACTTGTGAATAATTGAAGCGTAATGAACGAGTTATATCAGTGGCTAGAAATATGCAAATTTTCACTCTCTCCATCTATTAGCTGAAAACTTGTATATGTAATTCCGCTGACCATTGCGGTCTTTCCAAATGCAAAGAAATATAGAATAGAGAATACTTGACTGCCAAAAATGAGAACATTATGAATACGATGTACCGATGTTTCATGTTTGAAGTCCTTTCAGGGAAAATTGAAACCAATCTGCAGACTTTAAATGGATTTTTCATCATAGAAATTAGTTGAATATTAAAATGTAAAATTTAACTTTAAATATCTACAGCTAGACTGCTTAATTTTTATCTATTTCTTTCAATTACTTACAGGCCCCTTAAGATTGACACTTTGATAAAATTTGACAAATTCTTATTTTATAAACTGGACAACAGACATTAAGCATTTAGAGAATGAATTGTTATAATTATGATTATATCATGAATGAATTATACTATGAGTGATGTTTCAGATGTTGCCATGAAATTGGTAAAGGTCAGTTTGTGTCAAAAGTAATTGTTCCAAATTTATAACTATTCTATTATTTTTATCTCGTCACCTATATATGTTGGGAAATGTCACTTCAAGATTATCAAAAACATTTCAATTTAACTTGTCTGTGGCAACATGACATTCATTTGCAACTATTACTCAGTGTTAATTTTTACCTTTTTTTTTTTTTTGCTTTTTCTAGGCAAGTTTATGGTGTATCTTTGCCAGTGCCTTGTAAAGTTTGCACAGAAAGGAGATGACGAAAGCGACTTATCTCTGGAAGCTGATGGCCAAGGTTTGTTTATTTATAAAACATTCACTTTGTTACGAATAGTGGTCACTGCAATTATTGGTGATTAACGTTTTTTAGTAAGCCATGAATGTTATAATCTCATTCAGTAATTTTCCTATTCAATGATTTCATTTTGTTAACTTGTATAGAAAATATCACCTCAAGTGAGGACAAGGAAAATGCAGAAAGCTCAGAGAATGCAGATACATTTGATGCAGGGGTCTTGGCTGGGTTGGCCGAGACAATTGCTATTTGCTGGGGAGGCATCAAAGACAAATTGGACAGGGTAGGTTCATTGCACTATTTCTTCAGCATGGTCAGGATATCCAAACACCGAGAAGTGGTGCCTTCTCTACTTAAATTTGTATGCTAATGAACAAACTGTGAACAATGACATTGATCAGCAAAAATTCAGCGTTGATTACTTGCGTTTTACATAACTATTACCTTTTATAGAGTGGCAATGAATCAACAAAGACCAAATTGGTGGAGAAGTTCACAAGGGCTCTTCCCAAACTGTTTGGAGGTTTAAAGGTGAGCTGCAGCATGTAATGTTGTGAATCAAATGACTCTTCTCTCCTTCGCATTTTGCACCACCAAACCCCTGGGTCCAACTCCCCACCCTCCACAACCTCCAACACCGTCTGCATGGGTAACCCAGGTAACCATTATATATTGTGGGCTCAATGTTAACAGCCATTCGACAGAGTGAATTTGCCGACCATTGCTATAACTCTTTTAACGTTTCCTTTTTCACGAGTGAAAAACCAACAAAAAGGAGGTGACACAGGCACGCTATTTTAACACACTAAACAAACGAAAGTTCCTTTAAGTAATGCTTCACATAAGAACTATAGTAAACTTCATTGTTCTGCGGCATTGGCTCTTTCCCACATAGAATATCTTTGATTTCAAGAATAGAGGAGGGACTGATGGTTTATAATTATATTTCATTATGAAAATATTGTGGGCGGCACGGTGGTCTAGAGGTTAGCGCGTCGGACTTTCAACCTGAACGTCGGTGGTTCGAGCCTGGTCTCTGCCGTCGTGTTGTTTCCTTAGACAAGAAACTTTACTCCACACTGTCTCTCTCCACCCAGGTGTATAAATGGGTACCGGCGACAATATGCTGGGGGTAACCCTGCGATGGACTAGCATCCCATCCAGGGGGGAGTAGCAATATTCCTAGTTGCTTCATGCTACGGAAACCGGGTTAAGCGCCGGCCGTGTGGGCCGGCGCTTAACCCGGATATTTGTGTCAAATATATTTTAGGAAATGTTCGTGCTTAACCAATCAGAATAGCCAAAGACAATAGCTACTAATTTTGCTTCTTTGATGAAGTTCCCCAAATACAATATCTTTGAAAAATTGCATGTTGTGCGATTGGGTCTCAAAATACTTGAAACCTTAAAAAAATTAGACTTGATGCACCTTGAAACTTAACTTTTTAGCGGTTTTTGAGTCTAGGCCAATGAGAACACTAGTCGTAACAATGAAAAAAGTTGACATTCCATCGTGCATTGGCGTTCAGCACTATCCTTCTTATGCGGATCATTACGTGTCACGATGCATGCCTCATTGAAATTTCATTTTGTTTCTTAACGCAATAGAGCGTGTCCAGCCTAACAAAGAAGGGTGCCAAGGAGAAGGAAACAAAAGCGCCGTGCAAAATAACACACCCTAGCCAAGTCTTCTGCATTTACTTTTCACTTCAGCTTGGAAACTTCAAATGCCCTTACATAGTTTTTTTTTTTTACTAACAGCACCCCCGTGTCCAAGCAGCATGTTTGGTTATTGCTGGTTTCTTACCATCGACATCGCTGCCTGCCTTCAGGTAAATCAGTCGATTAATCAGGCGTTTACCTCATGTATTAAACACTGCAATGCTTCAGGGGCGTAGCCAGGACTTTTTCGGAGCCGAGGTACGCACAATCAATTTTCAAACACACCCCTACCCCTCCCCCCCTACCCCTCCCCCCCCCCCACCCTCAAGTCCCAAATCTTTCTTTATTTTCAACTTTTTGAGGTACGCACATAGCTACGCCCCTGTGCGGTAAAAGGCTTTTCCTGTAGTGTTATGAATGCATAAGGCAACCACTGTAGACACGACTACGTGCGGTGACGAAACTGAGTAACGGGAATTGTACTGTGTAAAGTTTAAACTGCTATGTTTTAAAAAATCACAAAAACACAATTTACAAAAGCTTAGTCGCAAGAATTATCTGTACAATACAGATTTATTTATGTCAATTTGTTTTTAGTGCCAAATGCCTGTCATCTCTGTCCACCCTGCCTGCCACTTCACACAATACCGAGTATGGTCCAATGCTGAACTGTCTGTGTGCCTGGGACAGAACCACTAATGTACTGGAGCTCATAAATGAGTGGATTGTCGATGGAATGAGTACAACAACAAAGGATGCAAGAATGGTAATGTGTTCAGCTTTAAACCTTTCACTCCCAAGAGTGCCAAATATAAAAATGCAAGAAAAATCCCAAATTTTCCTTTTACAAAATATTGAAGAACAAATGGTACCATGCAAAAGTACTGCTGAAGAGGTTTCATTTGAATGGTCACACCATAGGATTTCATCCACAGACTCAAAAGTTAGAACAAATGGTACCATGCAAAAGTACTGCTCCTTCTTCCTTCTTTCTTCTTTCTTCTTTCTTCTTTCTTCTTTCTTCTTTCTTTCTTCTTTCTTTCTTCTTCTTTCTTCTTCCTTCTTCTTCTTTCTTCTTCTTTCTTCCTTCTTTCTTCCTTCTTTCTTCCTTCTTTCTTCTTTCTTCTTCTTTCTTCTTCTTTCTTCTTTCTTCTTCTTTCTTCTTTCTTCTTTCTTCTTCTTTCTTCTTTCTTCTTCTTTCTTCTTCTTTCTTCTTCTTTCTTCTTCTTTCTTCTTTCTTCTTCTTTCTTCTTCTTTCTTCTTTCTTCTTTCTTCTTCTTTCTTCTTCTTTCTTCTTCTTTCTTCTTCTTTCTTCTTCTTTCTTCTTCTTTCTTCTTCTTTCTTCTTCTTTCTTCTTCTTCTTCTTTCTTCTTCGAACTGAACGTTATGAAAGTGATGTACTGTATTTTTCTTTTTGCGTTTGTCAAAAATCCTTACATTTAATTTTAAAAATATATTGAACTGTGTCAGTGTGAAAATCGCAATATTGCGTTACGCATTAGCATTTCTTATTCACGGGTTGGCTCTTAGGAGTCTTTGATTTATTTTTTGTGCTTGATATTCCTAGTATAATTAATGCAAAAATAAATAATATTTTATTAAATCCAGGACGAAAGAACAGGACGAAGGAAGAAATCAGTAACCTTTCAACTTCCTACTGAGAACAAGCAACTTTTGGCTTTGGAGTTCCTTTCTTGGCTTATGGTAAGAACAGTTGAACCTTCCTTTGCGACCACCTCTTGTAAGCGACCACCTCTACTAAGCGACCACTTTTCCAAAATTCCAAATTTCTTCCAGTCAAATCACTACAGTCCAAACCTCTCGTAAGCGACCACTTTTCCAAAATACCAAATCCCTTGCATACACATCACTATAGTCTAAACCTCTCTTAACCCTATTCGGCCTGGGGGGGGGCACAAAGTGCCCGCGCTAACTTTGAACGTCCATAACTTCTTTAATATGTATTCAAACGCCATCAAACTTTGTGACTTTTCCTAGAATTTATCTGGCAACAATTTTATATGACAATTTTTTGATCACGTGACTTGATGTTTCCATGGCAACAAGATTTTGGCAGCCATGTTTTTTGAAATTTGCATATTTGTACCTTTAAATGAAGAAAAACAATGTTTATTGGTATAACTTTTATATTTTTACATCATTTAGTGTTTATTTATTGGTTTTGATTAATTTTGAGTGAATTTGGATGGTTTTTAAGAGGTTTTAAAACATTTCAGAAATCCAAGATGGCGGATCCAAGATGGCGGCCGTATAACTAATTACCTAATAACTACGTCATATGACGTCATTGTTCCATTGTGCGGACCGCAAAGGAGACAGTTTCGGACGTACTATGTACCCTCTTGGTTTCATTTTCGTAGCCTTAATGTTCTCGAAGTTACCAAGGGGGGGCACAATGTGCCCCCCCCCCCCCCCCAGGCTCAGGAACTCAAAAAAAGCCCAGGCCGAATAGGGTTAAGCGACCACCTCTAATAAGCGACCACTTTTCCAAAATACCAAATTTTCCCAGTCAATTCACTATAGTCCAAACTTCTCTTAAGCGATCACTTTTCCAAAATACCAAATTTCTTCCAGTCAAATCACTATAGTCCAAACTTCTCTTAAGCGACCACCTCTCATAAGCGACCACTTTTCCAAAATACCAAATTTCTTCCAGTCAAATCACTACAGTCCAAACTTCTCTTAAGCGACCACCTCTCATAAGCGACCACTTTTCCAAAATACCAAATTTCTTCCAGTTAATTCATTATAGTCTTAACCTCTCATAAGCGACCACTTTTCCAAACTTTCAAGTCAGATCACTATAGTCCAAACCCCTCGTAAGCGACGACCTCTCGTAAGCGACCGTGACCACTAATTCAACGCTGATGATTTGAGTTTTTCTATTGTTTTTAACCTTTGGCAAGCGACCACTCGCCAACATTTCGATATCACTGCAGATGTAATTTGAATTTTATGTTACATTACAAGTCCCATAAAAAGAAAATTTTGTTCTTTGCATCACTCACAACTTGGATATGATTCAATATTTTGCGCTAATAGGTGCTTTGTACCCTGAAATCACTACACATTGATATGATTCAAAGTTAAGACCCCTTGTGGTCTGATCTCTCGAAAGTGACCTCCTTGACTTTGCATTTTGAGCTTCAGCCTGGTTTTCATATGTCAGGAAAATTCCAGACGATCGGGGATTTTGCTGTTCGCGATCGTCCCAGATTTTGCCGATATGTCGGCAAAATCGCCGATCATGGCAGAAGTCTCGGACGCGTCGGGAAAAAAGAAACGCTCCCAATTTTTCCCATTTGTCCCCGACCATCCCAGATGATTGGAGATGTCTACGATTGAGTGTTTCCATAAGAAGGCCAAATCTGGGAAGGTCGGGAAACAGCGAAATCCCCGATAGTCTGGGATTTTCCCAACTTTGAAAACCAGCTTTACAGGAGGTTTAACTGTATGATAATCAACATCCAACTTCTCCTTACATTTTCAATACGTTTTCAAGCAGACAGGAATATAAAACAGAATATAAAAAGTCAGCTTGGTAGTGGATCAAGCGGCTTTCAACTGAACATTGAAATTTATTTGTGTTTGCTCTACTTTTGCATTGCTGAACTTTGTGAAAGTTTAAGGAAACTTGCAAACTTTGACTTAGTCAAACTTTAAATTTGTAAAAACGCTCTCGCAAGCTTAAAATCCACAAAAACAAACACATAATAACAAAGTTCAACATTGTATCCATATTTTTTAGCGCTTTTACAAAGTATTTCATTTTAATATGTTTAAAAAGCCCCAAATATCGCATTTAGAAAGGCTAAATTTATAAACGATGCATCCATTTGAAAGCATGGCCTGTGCTCATACATGGACATTAGCTTCTGTCCTTATGATGCCCGTCATAAACAAGTTTGGCATTCTTTTCATTTGTAGCCTGGCCCCGGTTGTTCAAAAGATAGATAGCACAATCCACCGGATAAATCGCTATCCAGGGGATAAGTATTAACAAAATCCTTTGTGTTATTCACTGGATAGTGATTTATCCGGTGGATAGCGCTATCCACCTTTTGAACAACCGGGGCCCGATCCCTCTTCATTCATTCTCCGATTCATTTACACCAAATTGAAGAAACGTTGACTCGTTGAAAAGCATAAACCGTGAACGATGAGACCGAATGGGATTCTGGGTAGGCAGCATTGGCAAGCTAGTAATATTCTATTTCTTGATAATCAAGATGTTTTCTTTGTTTGAGACATATATGAGCATGATTTATGCATCCTGTGTTAATATAATGTATATTCTGTCACAGACGAAGATTAAATTTTCCAACTTCCCAGTAAACCTTTGGGTCTCATCGTTCATGGTTTATGCTTTTTACCCGACAACGTTTCTTCAATTTGGTGTATACACTTAAACACCATGCAGTGTGTGCATTTACGAGGACAGATATGCAAATTTTCACTCGTTCCATCATCTGTAAACTTTCTTAATTCCCCCAGTGTAATTACGTCATCCAATTGTCTAGACAGTCTTGTTTCACACAATGCATTTTTATGTCATGCTAAGATGTTTTGGTCGTTTTAAATGTTTTACTCTTCAATTCTTTGACTTCAAACTCAGTATAAAAAATTAAAACCGATCAGTGGACTTGGCCTTACGTTTTTTCGTAATTCACGAGATAGCTCTTTAAGCCCTTTGATGTTATTTGTTCTCTCTACCAGGGTGAGCCTACATGCCGTACAGCAGTGCAAGAGTGCCCCGAAAAGCTACGGCAGATAACAGATACTCTGAGATTGATAATGGTGAGATGATGTAAACCTGTTTCCCTAGGATGTGAGCAAAAATATCAATAAAGGGGTGACTGCGGTGTTGCATCGGCGGAAGACTGAAACGCGAAATTTTGGCTTTCAGTATCAACTGAGTTGATAAGGTAAATTGGCTACCGAGAAGAGATTCAAAAGCCGGCTTTTCGAGCGCTCAGTAGAGCTTCGATTCACTCTGACCATGGCGGATATATATACACATAAGGCTAGCGCTTTGAGGGTTGTCCAATTTGTCTCATGCGACCATTCCGGTGAGTCCGGTCGACTTTCACGAAGAACCAAGCACACGCTTAATATGTTTCCTTTCTCGTGCACACGCTTCAAGAACGAGGAGGGTTCATTTTGTGTTGTTGTCTCACGCAACCACGCTTTCGGTCCACTTTGGCGCGCTTGTTTATTCGTTCGGCGTCACGTTTCGCCTGCTGCCCTGTGGAAAAGCGTGTTTGTGGCCTCACACTTTTAGAACGAGGTATACATGCATATTTGTCATGTTTGTCCGAGCACGCTCGTTTGTTTCGTGTCGTTTATTTTTTCAGTCTCTCACGAACTGACTTTTCCGTGAGACGGGTCGACTGTTGTTGCGACGAGTCGTCACGACCTGGTCGGGTCGTCACGATCCGTCAACTTATTTCATCCCCACTCCATCTGCAATGCTGACTTCCGGTAAGTGTAGTTAACTTCCGTTTCGAACTTCACGACCCGACTTCCAGTAAGACGGGTCGTCTCAAAGGAGTGACGGCCCGAATCAGTTGGTGTATATTGGACATGACTGAGCGCTTTGAAACGTCAGCTTTTGGATCTCTTTACGGTGGCCAATTTACCTTATCTTTTCAGTTGAGAAAGCCAAAATTTCGTGTCAGACTGTAAGCAGCTTCCTTGTGGAGGATAAGGTAAAGTTTGCAAAGCTTACAAAGCTTCGTGTGACGCATTTTCTTGGCCATGTTACGAGGTGAAAACAACATTTTCTTTTAGCAAAAATTGTCGGCCATGTTTAGCATGGGGATGTTTGCTTGTGTTGTGCCAGATACTTGTTTGGGATTCTGGTTGTAAAACTTATTTAAAATTCTCAAATTCGAATTTCTTGGAGTATGCATGGGTTGCTGAATATATGGAGGTTTTCAGCGAAACGTTGTTTAATACGATAAAAACTGGCGAGCAAATAATTTCCAGCTGTATTACATACATCTCGCTGAATAAATTGACAGAAGGTGAAAGTCATCGTCTCATAAATTTGTGAAAGAGTTTTTCCTAGCGCGCGGTCACAGGAGTGTAATAACGTGTCATATTTGCACTAGTTTTGATGCGTGTCTGCACTCTAGAATGCTATGTCGAATAATATACGTAGTTGGTTATCGTCAATTCGTTTTTAACTTCATTGACTTGATATCTTCATGTGACATCTTTTTATTGCTAGGCAACTATTGAATTTCGTCTTTCGTCAAGTCGGTCAGTGCCTGAGGCTTTGACCCAAGGCGACGAAGAATTCTTCCAGAAGGCATTCCAGGGGTACTGCCTAACAGAGATCCACTTACATCACATGGTAAGCTTCTACCACGGAAAACTGCTGCTCAGTACAGCTTTCCTTTGAATGGTCAAACTTTAGTTTTTCAACCACAACAAGAAGAACCACTTTGTACAGCGTAATAAACAGTACCACAGGAAAATACAGCTCAACAGCTTTCATTTGAATGGTCGGCAATCCTTAGGATTTCAACCACAAACGCAACCATATTGCACAGTGTAATAAACAGTACCACATGAAAGTAGAGCTCAGTAGCTTTCATTTGAATGGTCACACTGTAGGATTTCATCCACAGAATCAAGGTAGAATTACCTTGTACAACATAATAAACAGCACCACGGGAAAGTACTGCTCAGTAGCTTTCATTTGAATGGTCACACTGTAGGATTTCATCCTCAGACTCAAAAGTTAGAACCACCTTGTACAGCATAATAAACAGTACCACAGGAAAGTACTGCTCAGTAGCTTTCATTTGAATGGTCACACTGTAGGATTTCATCCTCAGACTCAAAAGTTAGAACCACCTTGTACAGCATAATAAACAGTACCACAGGAAAGTACTGCTCAATAGCTTTCATTTGAATGGTCACACCTTAGGATTTCATCCACAGACTCAAAAGTTAGAACCACCTTGTACAGCATAATAAACAGTACCACAGGAAAGTACTGCTCAATAGCTTTCATTTGAATGGTCACACCTTAGGATTTCATCCACAGACTCAAAAGTTAGAACCACCTTGTACAGCATAATAAACAGTACCACAGGAAAGTACTGCTCAGTAGCTTTCATTTGAATGGTCACATTGTAGGATTTCATCCACAGACTCAAAAGGTAGAACCACCTTGTTTAGCGTAATAGACAGTACCACAGGAAAGTACTCACCAAGGGAGTGCACTAACCTTCCAAATCATGACAACCTTCATAGAAAAAACTGTTGCAGAATTTCCACAATTAGGGGAATTTGCTCAAATTTAATATTTTCAGTGTTTTCAACCGAAATAAGCAAGGGTGAATTTTGGACAATAAATCTGGTAAACGCCATTCGTTCTCTCACTTCGTGCCTTTTTTTTTTCTAGGGGGGGGGGGGGGACATTTAACCGAGTGCGTGTTTAATCCTTTCACTCCCAAGAGTGCAAAAAAAAATCAAAATTCAAAACAAATCCCAAAACAAACAAATGGTACCATGCAGAAGTACTGCCGAAGAGGTTTGGTCACACCAAAAGACAGACTCAAAAGTTAGAACTACATTACATGTCTCCATGATTGACTCTGGACGTAGAAGAGTTAAATGCTAGTTTGACATTTCCTTCCTTAAATTGTATATTTTCTGCCACGCATTTTCTTCTTAGGAAAAGAACGAAGAATATGGAGGTGTAATGGCCGCGATGGATAACGTTCTCGTTTGGGCTGACAGGGTACTGCTGCCAGTAATCAACTCTGATAGGTCAGCTTCTACCATGATTCATTTTAGGTTTTGTTATACCTCCCAACTCAAACGCCTTTTTTGATTGGACAAGAAGGTGTCACGTGCCATGGGTCTAACTCCCTAGGGAAACAACAACTTGAACTTTCGACTCGCACGTGATCAGGTCGTGCGCCTTGAAACTGCGGCAAATTTGTGTGCCGGCCGCGTCAAGCACACATTTTTTCTCATCTCAGCCATGGCCGCACATTAAAAACAAAAGTCATTGTTTTTTTATTTGCTTACTGTCTTACTTTCTATTACATCTTTTCTAAGATCTTTCGTAAAACCAAAACAAAGTAATCATATCTGACCACAGGCAGCCCAAACAAGTCGTGTGACATTCGTGTATGACCGGTGTCGTGTAGGAAAACCAGTAGAATAAGAGACAAAGCTCGTGTGATTCGTGACATTGTGGCACTGAAGAAGGGTAAAGCCCGGAACGTTTGTGTTTATTTAATAATTTCACACTTCAAAGAGTTTTTCACTGTTGTGTTGGAAAATTGTTTAAAGGCCCACCTTCACCCAAAAGACGTTGCGGTCGTTTGTTTTTGTTTTCAAATGCTCCATTGTTCATACGCGTGATCTGATTGGTTGCACGCAATCAAGCGTGAATTTCGTGTTACTCGAAATTCAGCACAGAAATTGATTACGGCGTGCACAGCATTTTAGGTGAAGGTGGTCCTTTAATCAAATGTGGTAGAAACGTGTTTGTAAGTCCCTCGTTTCTGGCCGCTTCGACGGACTGAAATGGTAAAAGATAATAGAGACTCAAACCTTAGGGCCGTAAAGCCAATGTAAGGTAAGGAGAAAGGAAATTGCATCGACTTTTTTAATGTGAGTGTACTCTTTAGGAATCTTCCCGGTTCATCGCCCAATACAACTAAGAGTGCTAAACGTGTTCTTGAGGAAGGACAAAACTCGAATTCTCTGGTGCTGCAACTTATCAAGGTACGGGAAACAGGTTTCAGATCAGTAGCCCAGGGCGTCAAGTTCCTATGTTTTTTTTCTATTTTCTGAGTGTCATTTGCATTTGACGCCCTGCTATAGCCCCTATGCATGTTGACGTCAGACTAGCTAATTTCACCCCAGAGCCTCGCTTTCGAAGTGTAAACCTGTGATAATCTCATCAGTGTATTCTCAAAGGAGCAAAGTTGAAAAGAATACCCACTCAAAAACAACGTGAACTTGTCAAAGGTTTGCAAGGAATTTCATACAAACGAGGCATTATTTAGGCCTACAGCGCGTGGCCGTTGAGAACCCCCCTAAAAGCCATGGTCCTACGTGCCCGAGTCTTCTAACGTGAATTTGTTTATTTGCAGACATGTGTGCTAAAATGAAATGTGTGTTCATTTTTCTATTAGACCATTTTAACATGCTTGAGTGAGATGGCGATGCTTGGATTAGCACAAGAAAAATTCTACAACCATACGGCAGTGTTTACGACTTCTTTGGCTAAACTTGGTGAGGTTTTTTTTTTACGGAACGTTGATGTTCAGTGGGAAATCCCGTATTAAATACGTAGACAAAATATACGTTAAAATGGAGAAGATCTTGATAATAACGTAGGTACTACACTAGTAATAATGCAGTTTTCTATTCTGTGTTTAGCTATTTTCAACAGTGATGATGATGATGATTATGATGATGTTGACGATACCTTTATTTTGTTAAGTCTCAAGAGCCTCGTTTCTCTGTTTTCCAGTATTTGCCTCAGTCCCCATCTGTCGATAGAAAGCCCAGAGAATTTTAAAACCCTCGTGTTTCACTGACAGTTGTTTCTTTCAACAGGTTGTAAAGCAGTAGAGTTTCTACCTCAACTAGCTAAACTCTTGTACCAAATTGCACACAGCGTACTGCTGTGTGACGGTAAGTTGCTATATTTATAATGTGATAATTAACTTTCAAAAGTATTTCTGTGGGTTTCTTATCTTGAAATTGGAAGAAACCATCGCCAAAAGTGATAATAGCAAAGAAATATGAACTAAGATGACTAAATAACGGCTAGAAAAGTCAAAATTTCACAAGAATGACAAGTTTGATTTCTTGACCGCCTGCTAATAAATCAGATTTGATGAACTGTAATCCACTTCAATCCTTGCAATCCTGCACTTTTTCTCCAAACTACTGCTTCTGTTTTGCTCTATAGAACCTTTTTATCCAACTAAGTTGTATATTTGGTGGCATTTGGCGATATAACGTGGAAATAAGCTAAGCGAAGTTTTTTTTTTTTGGCTGGACAGTGTCCCTTTAAGTCCCGTATTGAGACAAACCATTAATCTGCAAAAAATGTCTTTGTTGTTGTTGTTGTTGTTTTTTTTTGTAAAAGTAAATGAATAAGAAGTAAATGATTTACAGAATAGAGCAGTTTTCAAGTGAGTATCGAAAGTAATTTCGTAATTGCTTTGTTTTTGCATTGCTACGCTTTGTGACTGGCAGAAAAATCTCGTGCCATTTTCTCAACCAATCAGAAGTAAAACCAAAACCAATCGTGATTTGCTCGCACGCGTTTTCCCGCGCTTGGTGCCGGCTACACATATATGCTTCGAGTTCTGATTGGTTCATCGGATTGTCTGCGAATTCTGTGATCGGTCAGAGTAATTACTGTGGTTTTGGTTTTACTACCCTGAATTGAAAAGCGCTCTATAACAACCCTTGTTGCAATTCTCATGTTGTCCGTAAGTAAAGCTTGGTTTTCACTAGCGATATAAGTTGAAGCATAACAGTGCTAATGCCCAGTTAAAAATGGAGACAACATAAGCAATAAGGATCAATCTATGTTTTCACTTGAAGGAAATTCTTATGCTTATCTCGCTGGTGAAAATCAGGCTTAAATAAGACACTGCACCACATTGTCACACACTTCACGCACCAAAGTCTACAAATGACTACTGGCATACCCTCATTTCCGAACCTTACAAACTGCCAGGGGTAACTATGCGATGGACTATCACCTCATGCAAGGGGCTCTCTGTTTACAAAAATACTCACTTTCTTGCCTTTTACAGAATCAGGGAATGTAAATTTCCGAGGCGGTCCGGTGTCCATTGTCCTGAAAAACGTGTTGGAAATTCTCATGTCGTGTGACACAACAGAGGTCGACGTTTTACCCCAGGTATGGGCTGATCGCCAGCATAGTTAAAGTTAATACAGAGCACCTTCAGATCGACCGACCATTTCCTCGAAATTTGTTTTTGGGGGTCAAAATAAAGGCTTCAGAACAACACTTTGTTAGAATTGAGATCATAAGGGAATGTAATTCTTTTAATCGTTTTTTTTCTATTCAATTATGAACAGCTTTTTAAAAAAAGATAATTGGCCGTTTTCACACTAGAGACGGACAAATCGTCTGGACGGACAAGTCGTCTCAGACGGACAAGTCGTCTTAGTGTGAAGACGGGACGAACAAAATTTTGGACGTAAAAGTCGTCTGATTTTGTCCGTCGATTTGGCCGTCTATTAAGACGATTTTTCGAGGACGATTTGTTCGTCTAGACGGATAAATTCACACCAGACAAACAAATGGTTGTATCTCGGTCCCAGTACTCGCTAAGGGGAATGGAACTAGCAAAGGGAGTGATGGTTTATGGGAAAATCAAAATGGCGGAAAGAAAGCAAGGTAGCCAAGCCTGTTAGTGCCAGGCCCCTTGCTTTCAAAATCGTCTGTTTGTTCGTTCAGATATGAATTTACGATGACCAACACAAGGTGAGGTGTCCGTCTAGAATTCATATTACACGAACAAATCGTCGGACGACTTGTCCGTCCAGACGATTTGTCCGTCTTCTAGTGTGAAATGGGCCATTTATAGTCGTAAATTTTCGTTATCACAGCTATTCCTTTGTAAATCGCTCAGCCCTTAAACCTTGGTTGTCAATGAAAAACAACTTCGCTTACTCTGTTTTGACCTACTTTTATTGATTGATCAGAACAGAAGCAAAAAAAAAAAAAAAAGAAGTCAACGTTTTGTTGGCGCGCTTCCTAAAATTAATACGAAAATTTCGTTTTATCAACTACAGTGAAGCATTAAATTTTGCGGGTTTTAATTTTTGCGGATTGCCGTCGATCCACAAAAGTAACTTCCAGCAGGAAAAAGCTCTCGCAGAATAATACTCCGCAAACATTTACTCCCTTCAGTCAAATAATAAAGAACTCTGCTTTTTAATATAAACTTGCCGTCGTTACTGGAACGATATCGGACGTAAATACGAACTATTAACATTGATTTTTAGTAGAAAACGTTTTTTTTTTTCAATAGAATATAACAGTTTTCTCCGTTAGCATTGAACTGGGAAGGGGTTGGCTTTTTGTTTGATTTGGTTGTGTGTCGATCCTTTGGGGCACTGTACTGTATCACCTTCGAAGATTTATTAGTATTCAGTGATGTTTCTCTATAAGAAGAGCATGCCGTAACTCAACAATTAATACAAGTTGAAAGTATTAAGTTTCCTTCCTTGTTAATGTTCTGTTGCTTGAACAGGAAATCGCAAAAATTAGTTCCCAGCAGAAACTTCAGTCATTTCAAACCGCAAAAAAATTGTTCCCGCAAAACACAAAAAAATCGCCAATCCACAAAATAAAACTCCCGCAAAAATCTCTTTCTACACGGTAAGTTGATGAGGTAAATTGGCCACCGTAAAGAGTTTCAAAATACCTTTTCATACCTCCATGTAATTATTCACGCCTCGCATAAATGTAGAAGTCTTGTCGGTTTTAGCGGAGTTACTGCGACGGTGGTCAGAAGGCACCACACCTACAGCCGGGAACTCCTGAATGAAAACATGGCCTTCAAATAAATGATTATATAGTTCTGGTTTTTAATTTCAGAAATGTTCTCAATCTTTAGAATAGGAACGCTCGTGAATTTAATTTCGGGAAAAAACGTTACATATTTAGGGACGGAAATTTTTGAGTGCCTGTCAAGAAATGAAAAAACGCAAAAGTTTGAGGTACATCATATGACTCGAGTTAGGAGAGGGTTATAACCGCGAGCTGCAGACATGAAAATGGTAACCCCGGTTTCCTTACTCCAGTGTGATCTGTATAGACAAGAATCGACCGAAAATAAAGTGACCAAGCCTTTTCAGGGGACAACAGTGTCCTGGCTTATTTATCGTATTTTCGTGATTATGGCCAGCAGCTTGCTTTAAGGTTGCTTTAGAGCAGTTTTCAATTGAGTGTAGTAAAACCAAAACCAAAGTAATTACTCTGACCAATCACAGCAGTCGTAAACAATCCAATGAACCAATCAGAGCTCGAAGGAATTACATGTTGGCGGCGCCAAGCGCGGGAAAACGCGTGCGAGCAAGTCACGATTGGTTTTGGTTTTATTTTTGATTGGTCGAGAAAGTGGCGCGAGATTTTTTAGCCAATCACAAAGCGTAGCAATGCAAAACCAAAGCAATTGTGTAATTACTTTCGACACTCAATTGAAAACTGCTTTATTATCTTGAAATAGGAAGAAAAAAATTCGCAAAAAAGTGATGAAACCAAATAAATGTTACCTGAAGAGACAACATGATGACTAAAAAAGTAAAAATTCCAGAAGAATGGCAATTTTGATTTCTTGATCGTCCGTCACGAAATCAAAATTGATGAACTGTACTCCACTTCCATCCTTGCAATCCTACACTTTATCTCCAAAGTACTGCTTCTGTTTTGTTCTATAGGATCTTATTATCCAGTTAAGTTGTATATTTGGTGGCATTTGACGCCATAGCGGCTATAAACACGGAAAAGAGGAGTGCGAAATTTTGTTATTTATGCGTCTTTTTACCACCTTATCCCGGTTTAGGCCCTTCTAGCTGTCCGCCCTGCTTTGGCCGAGGTCCTTCTGCTTACAGAAGTCGGGAGGCGCCGCGTTGGAACAGACACCGGTCTTATGGTACCCCTGCTGTCTGCTGTGGTGAATGATATCAAACAAAAGGTATACAATCTTCACCGAACAAGCTTTAAGAGCGGTTTTCTGTTGAGTGTCGTAAAACCAAAACCAAGGTAATTACTCTGGCCAATCACAATAGAGGAGAGCCGAGAGACAGTGTCAATGAACCAATCAGATCTCGAAGCAAATGCATGTAGCCGGCGCCAAGCGCGGGAAAACGCGTGCAGGTGCAAGTCGTGATTGGTTTTGTTTTTACTTCTGATTGGTTGAAAAAGTGGCGCGGTTTTTTTTTTAGCCAATCACAAAGCGTAGCAACGAAAAACCATAGCAATTACGAAATTGCTTTCAATACTCAATTGAAAACAGCTCTATGTTGCTCTGTCTGTTATCGTTCTTCTGAAACTTTCGCCTGTAATTTTTACAACGTAAAAATGATTTTCTCTTTTCGGGACTTTTCCGAGGTCATTATGCTAAAAACACGACATTTGGACAGTTTTACTGTCCTTCAGGTATTTTAAAAACTTTTTAAAAGCCATATGGCGGATCAAACTCTGTAACCAGATTGTGGTTGTTAGGTGGTTACAAAGACAATAAATAGTAAAGCAGTTTTCAATTGAGTGTCGTAAAACCAAAACCAAAGTAATTACTCTGACCAATCACAGCAGTCGTAAACAATCCAACGAACCAATCAGAGCTCGAAGCAATTACATGTCGGCGGCGCCAAGCGCGGGAAAACGCGTGCGAGCAAGTCACGATTGGTTTTGGTTTTACTTCTGATTGGTCGAGAAAGTGGCGCGAGATTTTTTAGCCAATCACGAAGCGTATCAATGCAAAACCAAAGTAATTGTGTAATTATTTTCGACACTCAATTGAAAACTGCTCTAAAATAATAGTTATAATAACAATAAAATAATAAATAATAAAAACCCTGTTTAGGCGCAGGGCGGTTTTCAATTGAGTGTCGAAAGTCATTTCGTGATTGCTGTGGTTTTGCGTTGCTACGCTTTGTGATTGGCTGAGAAAATCTCGCGCCACTTTCTCAACCAATCAGAAGTAAAACCAAAACTAATAGTGACTTGCTCACACGCGTTTTCCCGCGCTTGGCGGCGGCTGCATGTATTTGTGTCGAGTTCCAATTGGTTGATTGTCTAGTTCTCTTGTGATTGGCCAGAGTAATTACTTTGGTTTTGGATTTACTACATTCAATTGAAAAGCGCTTTATCAACTCTAAATCCTTTAGTTTTAAAACGAAACGTGACGTGCTTGTTTCTTTTAGGAATTGACAGCGGTAGACGATCCCGGTGAACCTGAGTTACCAAGGCTGGCCTCATTCCTAATGAAATTGATCACAAGCTCACAAGTTCTTTTAAAGTAAGGGCAGTAGCTGGTTCCCACTAGCGACGTAATCGGAGTCAGAAGCATAAAAGCTGGTTCCCACTAACGACGAAAGCAAAAGTGGAATCGGAAGAAGAAGGAGACCTTCTGATCCTTTCGATTTCGATTGCGACTCCGTTTTTTTTATTTGCAATAGAACTTAAAGTCTCCTTACCTTTCCGACTCCGACTTCGCTTCCGATTACGTCGCTAGCGGGAAGAAGCCCTAAAACGTCGACAAAAAAAAGAGTAACAAAATAAATCCAGAACGAGTTAATGCAATGATGTTTCGAAGAAGTGGCGTACTAGTTATGGTATTTTAATGAAATAGTAACAGTTTACAAGAAGGAATAGAAGACGGAAAATTATTTTTGCAACACCAACAAACAGTTGATATCCGCGGAAGAGCACCCCAGGTTCAACGATGATAGCGCATTATGTTGGTGTCCACGGTGTGTTCATTAGCTCGTCTCGTCTCCGGCCTCATTGTCTTGTTTACTTCACATTGCCTTTCTCTCTACCCAGGTGTGTTACTGGGAACTGGGAACTGGCGAATACTGAGGGTAAACTTATCAATTTGATGGGGTGGTGGTGGGGGGCGGGGGGGGGGGGGGTGGTGTGATGTCAATTTTGCATTGACTAGCCTGTTACAGGAGCGACGGGCAGGCGGCGCGCGAAAAAAGACGCTCCCCCGTTTCCCTACTCTATGAGTCTTTGTCCGCGCGCAATATTTCCTTTACTTCGCTCCTCACTATCTGAACGCCAGGAACAAGCTACAATAGACCAACATCCTATCCTGGGGGGAGCAGTAACACTCCAATTTGCTTCATGCTACAAAAACCGGAATAACCACCGTTCGTGTGAACAGAAGACAATACAAAGAACTGAACTAGAGACAATTAGACGCTAATGAGTTATTTTTCCTCTGTCAAGTGACAATAGGAACATTTTTTCGCGGTTACGTAATGCCGCTTTGTTTCTCGTGTAATCCCAAAATATTTAGGCAAAATCGCTTAAAAAAAATAGGTTTCTTTTGTCAGTGTTTTTTAGTAGAATAATTTCTTCTTTCGCGACGAGATCAGTTGTAATTCATTTTCGGTCATCGAGGACTTCGCTTGGACATTCGTATCGAGGACTTTGTTTGGACAATCGTGTAATCGTGATCGAGGACTTCATAAAAACCTTTGTATGGTCGTAATCGAGGACTTTGAGAGGACATCTGTATGAACATATCTGTAGTTTAATATTTTTGTTAGGAATAAAATGTGTCTGGAACACATTTTTTGGTAGCAGAACGAGGGTTCTAAAATGATGGCGGTGGACGGGACGCGCGTGGACGAAGCGGCCGAAATGGACGTGGCGGACGAATTGGAGGAGAGAATCGAGAGTCTTAAGCAACAAAAGGCGAAGGATAAATCGGCGTTCACCAAAACAAGAAACAAGTTACTGGGTCTATTGGATGACGAAGAATATCCAAGTCGACGAGAGGTCAGGGCGATTTGTAACAAGTTGTCGGAGGTACAGGAATGCGCTTTGGACACGATGCAAAGATTATCGCAAGAATATCTAAGTCTAAAGGACAAAGAGAAGCGTCGAAAGATCGGCGAAGAAATGGACAAATTAGAGTCAGAGTATTCGGAAGCTAACAATCGAGCTCAAGAGTATCTGGACAATCGAAAGGATGAATTATCAAGTTTAGCGACGGATGCATCGGAAAACACTCGCCGCCGTCGAATTGAAGAAGTTGTAGCACGGAAAAGCGAAGAAAAACAAGTTCAGGAAGATCGACTCCAGCGTGAACAAGACATCGCTCGTCAAAAAGAAGATTTCCAGGGGTTGCATCGCGCGTATCGTTTTCGTTTATCTGATGAAGACGAGCTTCACGATTTAAAGGATTCAGAAAGGAAACCGGAGTTCAAGGGACCGAGTGCATTGAATGTATTCACGGGAAGATCGACAGACAGTCGTTTCAAACCATCGCTTGGTCAAGACATGTGGAGTCAACTAAAGCGAGTGTCAATTCCCGTCTTTAATGGTGACAAGAGATTGTATGAAAGTTGGAAAACTGCGTTTATCGCATGTGTGGATAAGGCGCCTGCTACACCGGAATACAAGCTTCTTCAACTGCGTCAATATTTGTCTGGCGAAGCGTTAAAGGTTGTGGAGCCTTTAGGACATTCTGCAGCAGCCTATGAAGCGGCTAAAGAAAGATTAGAGCGAAAATTTGGCGGGAAACGACGTCAGATTGCCTTGCATCTGGAAGAATTGGATAACTTTAAGCCTCTTCGCCCTGGATTCGCAAAGGATCTCGAGAGATTTGCAGACCTGCTAGACGTAACTGTTGTGAACTTAAAGGAAGCCGGGCGGCATGATGAATTAGGAAGCGGTTCGTTGTATCTCAGTTTGTGCAAGAAGTTACCAGAGTCGATGCTAGCCCACTTTCATCGGTGGATTCATGAAAATGCTCGTTGGCAATCAGTAGAAACACTTAGAGAGTTCATCATCCAGGAGGCAGAATTTCAGACAGTGGCATCTGAGACCATTCATGGTTTAAGCAAAAGAGGACACAAGAAAGACAGTGGGCACACTTTCTTCGGCAACGCTCAGAAATCGTCTGGAAACCAAGTAAAGGCTGGATTCCGTCCGTGTAAAGTGTGCAGTGGTCATCATGGAGTGTGGCGCTGTGACAAATTTAAAGCCATGAGTCTTCAAGAGAGATGGAAGAATGCTAAGAATCTTAAGCTGTGTTATCGTTGTCTCGGAGGGGACCACAGTGGAGAAACGTGCGTCAGGTCGCGAATTTGTGGGATCAACAATTGTAAGAGCACTCACAATCGATTGCTGCACAAAGACTCTGTGCCGGCGGATCAAGGTGAACAGTCGAACTCTCGAGTTCGTCATGAAGGGGAACAAGGAGCATCAGGTGGCTTCGAACCTATGGCAGAGCGCGAAACTATGAAAGCAATGGTTCTTCTTCCCCCCGAGGAGCCAGTTGAACAGGAAACAGAGAGATCACACACCACAATGACGACCCATGAAGAACAGTCGAGATTTGTTGCACTGCGAACAGTTCCAGTGTTCTTGAAGAATGGAAATCGCAGGATTAAAGTGAATGCCTTACTAGATGAAGCTTCCACCAAAACGTATTTAAATGCTGACGTGGCTGCTGAGTTGGGACTTCAAGGGCAGGTCCAGAAAGTAACCGTGAATGTCTTAAATGGACAGACTGAGACTTTTGAGACAACGCCTGTTGAAGTCGAGCTGGAGAGCATGAGTGGAAATGTGAAGACAAGGATCAGTGTATTTACAGCAGAACGTGTAACTGGAAACATGAAGGTTGTTAACTGGGCAAAGTATGCTTCAAAGTGGTCTCATCTGCAAGGCCTAAGTTTTCCACACCCAGGCATTCGCCCAATTGTGGACTTGCTGATCGGTGTTGATTACGCTGAAATACACTACTCATTCAAGGATGTTCGTGGCCAACCCGGAGAGCCAGTTGCAAGACTAACACCGTTGGGGTGGACATGCACGGGAGCTGTTGATGGACTCAAAGGAGGTGACCAGCAGTCAAGTTTCGCGCAAACCTTCTTTGCAAGGGAACAGTCGGACACCGATGAAATACACTGTTTACTCCGTCAGTTTTGGGAAATTGAAAACTCTAGCACCACACGTGATCATTGCATTTTGAATCCAGAGGAGCAGTCTGCGTTAAAGCAAGTTCAAACGTCTCTTAAGTACACAGACGGTCGATATCAAGTGGGAATCCCATGGAAAGAAAACGTCCCAGATCTGCCAGACAACTACGGCATGGCGTATCGAAGATTATGTAACACCGAGAAACGTTTACAAAAGAACCCAGAGATTGCAGCAGCGTACTCAGAGAGCATCAATCAATATCTGGAAAAGGGCTACATTCGGAAGGTCGAGCCAACCGAAGAGAGACCAGCAAAACGGTGGTACTTGCCTCATTTTCCCGTTGTACGACCGGACAGAGCAACGACAAAGACGCGCATTGTCTTCGATGCCTCGGCCAAGTTCGAGGGAATCTCCCTTAATGACGTCATCCACCAGGGTCCAAAGTTGCAGAGAGATTTAAATGATGTTCTGCTTCGATTCAGAAGACACCCTGTTGCACTCATCTGTGACATCGCTGAAATGTATTTAAGAATTGAAGTTGCACCGAAAGACCGATCATGTCAGCGGTTCTTGTGGAGATCCTTGGGTCAGCAAGAGGAACCAGGTGAATACGAATTCAACCGAGTTGTCTTCGGGGTCAACTCATCGCCATTCCACGCTCAGTTTGTCTCTCAGTCACACGCGGAGAAGCATGAAGATGAGTTTCCATTAGCGGCAGAGACGGTGTCAAAGTTAACCTACATGGACGACAGCATGGATTCAGTGCTGGACGACAATCAAGGCATCGAGTTGTACAGGCAGTTAAATGAGCTATGGAACAAAGCTGGAATGCACGCCCGAAAATGGTTGTCTAATTCACCCAAGGTTCTAGAGAAGATACCTATCGAGGACAGAGCGTCAAAAGTCAATATTAATCAGGAGCCCCTACCTACTGTAAAGACGCTTGGAGTTACGTGGCTTCCAGAAGAAGATGTTTTCACGTTCAAAGCAAATCCACCTGCTAAGGACTTTCAGCTTACAAAACGAAATTTCCTGAAGAAGATCGCTACACTGTTCGACCCAGTCGGCTTCTTGGCACCATTCACCATTCGAGCTAAAGTCATGATGCAGGAAATGTGGGTTGCAGGCGTTGAATGGGACGAGCTGTGTCCAAGAGAGTTGATTCACAAGTCACGAAAATGGTTCTGTGAGCTGGAAGAGTTGTCAACAGTAAAAGTGCCTAGATGTTTACGACTTGGAGCAGAAGAAGCTTTGCTGTTCGAGACTTTACACACCTTTGTGGATGCTTCACAAGATGCATATGGAGCTGTAGTCTATTTAAGAGCCGTCTACAAAAGTGGTTCAGTAACAAGTCGATTAGTTGTGTCCAAGACCAGAGTGACACCTCTCGCGACAACAAGTATACCCCGCTTAGAGCTGATGGCAGCCGTTCTGGGGCTAAGATTGACCGAGTCAGTTTCCAGAGTTCTCAACAGCACAGTGGGTCAGGCAGTCTTCTGGTCTGACAGCATGAACGTATTATGGTGGATAAGAGGAAGAAGCAGAAATTTCAAACCCTTTGTAGCTAACCGTGTGGGAGAAATTCAAAGCTTGACGAATCCAAACCAGTGGCGCCACGTTCCAACCCACGAGAATCCGGCTGATTTCACTACTAGAGGCATGAGTGTATCAAACATGGCCAAAGAGGAAAGGTGGTGGCAAGGTCCTAAGTTCCTTCAACAAGAAGAGTCAGACTGGCCCGTCAATCAAATTGATGCAGACCTGGCGTCAGGAGCAAAGGAAATCAAGAAATCAGTTCAAAACACTTCGCCAACAGGTTGGGCGATGATAGCAGTACAGCAAGATGATCAGTCATGGCATCTCGACCCAAGGCGTTTTTCAAGTTGGACCAAGTTGACACGACTCCATGCTTGGGTTCGTCGTTTTATTGACAACTGTAGAAGCAGAAAGAGAGAAAGCGGAGAGTTAAAGGCGGAAGAGATTGAAGATTCTGAAATTCAAATCGTAACAAATGCACAAAGAGAGGCCTTTGCTGAAGAGTACTTGGCACTCCAACGACAAAGAGAGTTGCCAAAGAAGAGCAAGCTACTCGGGTTACACCCCCGGCTTGACGAGGAGGGCCAAATGAGATGTGACGGACGCCTTAAGTATGCAGAATTCCTACCACAAGATGCACGATTTCCGATAATCTTACCTCGGAAGAACTGTGTAACCCAACTGATTGTGAAACATTATCATGAGAAAGCCAATCACGCAGGTGGCACAAATCAAACGTTGTCAGCGTTATCCGCACGTTACTGGATTATTTCTGGTCGAGAAGAGATACGAGAATGGGAAAAGAACTGCAACGAATGCAAGAAAAGAAAAGCCAAAGCTGCAAAGCAAATCATGGCTCCCCTGCCACAGATCCGACTTCGGGTTTCCTTGAAAGCTTTTGCCCAGTCTGCTGTGGACTATGGCGGACCATTTATCACCATTCAGGGGAGAAGGACACGCAGACAAAAACGTTACCTTTGTTTGTTCACTTGTCTAGCGACCAGGGCTGTCCATTTGGAGATGGCCTATGCTCTTGATACGGATTCATTCTTGAACGCTTTCTACAGAATGGCCAATCGAAGAGGTTTACCAAGAGAGATGATATCTGACAATGGTGGGAACTTTGTTGGAGCTAACAAAGAACTAAGCGATCTGGTTAGAGAGCTTGACCAAGAGAAGATTTCTAAATCAACCGCCAACCAAGGAGTTCAATGGAAGTTCAATCCTCCACATGCACCTCATTTCGGAGGCGCTCACGAAATTATGATTAAGGCTGCAAAACGTGCAGTATATGCAGTCCTGGGCAATGCAGACATCACAGACGAAGAGCTAATGACAGCATTTACTGGAGCAGAAGCACTTCTTAACTCAAGACCACTGACTTATCAAACTGCTAATCCCGAAGATGACGTACCACTCACACCTAACCACTTTCTCATTGGACAAGTCGGAGGACAGTTTGCACCAGAATCAGTAGACGAAACTGCATTCAATCCCAGAAAACGATGGCGAAGAATCCAGGAGTTAGTAAGACACTTCTGGCATCGCTGGATTCGGGAGTGGCTGCCTGCACTTAACGTGAGAAGGAAATGGTTAACTGTTGAGCGAGACCTGCAAGTTGGAGACGTCGTCCTGGTAATGTCGCCCAAGACACCGCGAGGACACTGGCCCCTTGGCCGAATTGTCGAAGTTTTTCCTGGCAGAGATGGGCACGTACGAGTCGCTACAGTTCAAGTGGGGAAAGACGAGTTAACAAGACCCATTACCAAGTTATGTCAACTTGAGCTGTCATAAGATTATTACTTCTAATAAGAGGAATTGCCAAGGAAGAACGTTGATATTGACATATCAAGGAGGGGAGAAATGAACAGAAGACAATACAAAGAACTGAACTAGAGACAATTAGACGCTAATGAGTTATTTTTCCTCTGTCAAGTGACAATAGGAACATTTTTTCGCGGTTACGTAATGCTGCTTTGTTTCTCGTGTAATCCCAAAATATTTAGGCAAAATCGCTTTAAAAAAATAGGTTTCTTTTGTCAGTGTTTTTTAGTAGAATAATTTCTTCTTTCGCGACGAGATCAGTTGTAATTCATTTTCGGTCATCGAGGACTTCGCTTGGACATTCGTATCGAGGACTTTGTTTGGACAATCGTGTAATCGTGATCGAGGACTTCATAAAAACCTTTGTATGGTCGTAATCGAGGACTTTGAGAGGACATCTGTATGAACATATCTGTAGTTTAATATTTTTGTTAGGAATAAAATGTGTCTGGAACACACGTGTGGCCTGCTTGCGGGCCTTGTGTGATTTTACTTATGATAAACATTCAGGAAACTAACACCATAATGGTTTCGTCCCATGTTACTTCACAGATCGTTCGTGTTTGAACTGAAGCAACAGGTTTTAACAGGTGTGCTTGGTGGAGCCATTGAAATGCAGACATCTGTTGTTACTCTACTGACAGCTCTTCAAGGTTTGTGCGTGCTTAACTTACAACCAACTAACAATGACAACACAGCATAAAACTCTGGCGTCCTCTCATGTTTCATTGCCGCGCAAAGCCTGCAGCGGAGACCACGTTGTCCGAGCGGAGTCTGGGGTATAATTCGGTGACGTCATCACCCTAGTAAAGCCCCAAACTCGACTTCAACCTTATTTGACCCATAGTTGGAAGACAAGCGCTGAAACGTGCTCCCAACATCCATGGTATCGAGGTTTTTCTCTCACGCTTTGGTGAAATGGTTAATGAACCCTCCCTCGGACGAACAAACAAATTTGTACCCGCCACCGGTGTACAGGAGGGGGTTTTTGAACCCCCTCTCCCCTTGGGTTTTGCTGCGTTATGTTTCATCTTCAAACGATAACGTTTCTCCAGTGGCATAAACTGTCAAATCCTCCACAAACCGCCGACTAATAGATCCCATTTTAACTTGGGCAAAAAATTCCTTGCTCACTTCGCTCCAGTGATTTCCCGACTAAAGTTGACGGCCGCACCGGAAACCTAAGTCGCAGCTATTCTTTGTAAGGTGATACAAATCATAGATACCTCGTTCCCATGGGCACCTTTTAGTGGAAACATTTCGTGCGACTCACTCTGTGACTCGTATTCACGCTGAATGACTGTACACCAAGCCTCACATGCAGCAACTCGGAAGTGGCCTGTTACATTTCTTCTCCATTTTTGATAGGAACCGCTGACACCGGTGTAATTAAATCGTGCGCCCTGCACATTGATGAGCATTTGAGGACATCAGAGGAAAACAATGGCTCCCAACAAAGGTTTGTCGCTGTCATTTTTTTAGCTCTACAGCTAATAGATTCAAAAACGCATTATTTGAACAGATTTGAAAAGATGGAAGCGGTTATTCATGGGACGAATGCGATTCCTCGCCTTCGGGGATAGATGGGGGGGGGGGGGGGGGGTGGGGGGCAGACTCCCATATAAAATGACGGGGGGATTGTCGTACCTCGTAGGGGTTAAAATTCGTGGTCTGGTACCACTAAGTGTGTTTCAACCAAAAATGACCACTGTTAGAGTTGTTATATAGAGCGGTTTTCAATTGAGTGTCGTGAAACCAAAACCAAAGTAATTACTCTGACCAATCACACAACTCGCAAACAATCCAATGAACCAATCAGAACTCAAAGTAAATACATGCAGCCGGCACCAAGCGCGGGAAAAACGCGTGCGGGCAAATCACGATTGGTTTTGGTTTTACTTCTGATTGGTTGAGAAAATGGCGCCAGATTTTTTTTAGCCAATCACAAAACGTAGCAATGCAAAACCAAAGCAATTACGAAATTACTTTCGACACTCAATTGAAAATTGCTCTAATACCTTTTAGGGTATTAAGCCTTTCACTCCCAGAGTCAATTATGGAGACGTGATGTTGTTCTAACTTTTGAGGCCCCTTCCACGTCTGTAAACGCATGTTTTTATCTAAAACGCTCCCGTCCACACCTATACGTTTTGTTCGTAAACGCAAAAGTTTTTATGCGTTTAGGCCTCCTGTCCACACATAAACGATAAAAACGGTCACCCTAAACGGATATTTTCGAAAACGCTCTCCAAAGCGGATATTTTCGAAAACGCTGTTTACCCGTTTACGTGTGGACAGAGTAAACGGATATTTTCGAAAAGGCTGACGTAGATACTACTTATCTATGCATGCTCAATGCATATTTTTAGCGTTTACATGTCGACGGGAGGCCTAAACGCATAAAAACGTATGCGTTTACGAACGTAAACGTATACGTGTGGACGGGAGCGTTTTAGATAAAAACATTGCGTTTACAGACGTGAACGTATCTGGACGGGGCATGAGTCTGCTGACAACATCCTATGGTGTGACCATTCAAACGAAGACTCTTCCGCAGTACTTTTGCATGGTATCATTTGTTTTTCAAAATTTCACAAAATGAAATTTGGGATTTTTTGTGAATTTTTATTTTTTGCACTCTTCGAAGTGAAAGGATGAAGCCTGGAAAGAGATGCCGACAGGACCAACGTTTCAGAAGGAATTGGTACCTCATAGGGACGGGGGGGGGGGGGATAATGACAGTTTCGCCAACAACATGGGTTTCTGGTAACTTTTAAGGCTCCTTTCAAGGTTCTAACTTTCGAATCTGTTGATGAAATCCTAAGGTGTGACCATTCAAACGAAAACTCTTCAGCAGTATTTTTACATGGTACCATTTGTTTTTCAAAATTTCACAAAATGAAATTTGGGATTTTTTGTGAATTTTTATTTTTTGCACTCTTCGAAGTGAAAGGATGAAGCCTGGAAAGAGATGCCGACAGGACCAACGTTTCAGAAGGAATTGGTACCTCATAGGGACGGGGGGGGGGGATAATGACAGTTTCGCCAACAACATGGGTTTCTGGTAATTTTTAAGGCTCCTTTCAAAATTGCCGACGATTCCCCCCCCCCCCCCCCCCACCCCGTCAATTTAATTGGAGTCCCCCCGGGGGCTATTCCTTTCTGAAAATCGCAAATTGTCTCCTTTGTGCGAAATCTGTTTTAATCTTGATAGCAAACACTTGACTTATGCTACCTTTTTATTTCTTTGTCTTAAACAGTGAGGAGGTTAAAGACGCCAGATTAGTGGTGCAAACTCTGCTCTCCAAGTTACAAGTTGTCACTTAAAATGTACTGAACAAGCGACTGAAGATCTTTTAGTGGAAGTCAAGAGTGACCAAAGAATGACCATATTCTCTATTTTTTTAACATTGTAAACCATCAGCTATCTTATACAATACAATCAGGCTAAGTTCATCCACCGAGTTGTAAAGACAAATTGATTCTAACGTGATAGCTTTACTACTTTTGAAATCTTGTAAAACATGGAAGAAGTCGCCTATGTGAAATACCGTAAAAACCCTATAATAAGCCCGCCTTCCCCGAAAATAAGCCCTTCCAAAAATAAGCTTTCCAAATCTCAGACGCTAGAATCCTCCCGCCTATAAGCCAACCCCTCCCCCCGAAAACGCCCCCCCCCCCCCCCCCCCCCGCGAATATTGATATAAGCCCATGGGCTTACAGTCAGTTCAGATTACGATATAATAATCATATTAATAATTGAGACCTGACATTTTCGGATGCAAAAATATGAGCGTTTGGACAAATATAAGTCAAGGGCTTATAATCGGAATTTTACGGTAGTTGAGTTTATACAATGTCATGGCTCTTCTAGCCAATTCTTATCGCTGTTTCCTGTCGAATTGCGACAACATCCGTGAATATCCTCAATGTCTTTTCCACTTCAAGGCCAAATCCTAATAATGAAAACTTGACTATGTTGGTTGTGATCAGGTCTTAATCTTATTGAGGCAGTATTAACTCGTAAGCGGTTTCACAGTTAACGTTTTCGGTGCGGGTTCGGCGCCATCTGATTGCATGGCACTGTTTGGAACTTACGAGCATTTTAAGGTGTTTCGATACAGTTTTCTGGAGACCATACCTACATTTTGTAATCGGCTTTTAAGCGGTCTTCTCCAAGTCAGATCAACGTGAAATTTTCACCACTAACTGGTTTTGAATTGAAGTTTGGCAACATAATTATATTGTCTGGTAAAATCGATATTACCATGACGACGATAAACAAGAAACTTAGAAATCAGTAAAAGTTAAATTTAGCGCGTTTAAGATTTCGCATTGAAAATCCCACATAGACAATTAAAATATGGTATATGGCATATATAATTTGCAAGAATAAAAAAATTCTTTATGTTTGAATTCAAATAAATCGCAATAAAATTTCAAACCTTACTATTTGTATACTGGTAATAAATTGATCGAGAGATTAACACTGGTTCTGTGAAATTCCTTAATGATAGTGTCAAAAAGTAGCTTGATGTTATGCTTATAAACCTTGAAAGTTTTGTTTACTTTCTCTTTTGCGATCTTGAAAACTACCTGCTTTCCTAACATCGCGCGCTTCTTGTGCAATTTATGGGTAATTTACGGTTTTAATCGCTTTTGCAAAAATCTGAGAAACGGCTCGATGGATTTTTTTTAAAACAATCACTGTGCATTCTTACCGACGTGGAAAATATTATCTGAAAGATTCATTGACATTGATTCACTGGAACGCCTTTAAATTTAAAGATGAAGACGACGAACGAACCGGCCGAAAAATGGCATTACAAATTTTCTTTTTTAAATTATGCTTAATAACGATTTCAAACCTGAATACGCACTGCATTCCTCCGTGATTTATACTTTCGTTGTGATCTGCTGTGCATCTATTATTATCTATATTCGAGCATGATTGTACCTTATTGCTCTCCTTGCTACTTTCCAGATTCCCTTAAGTCTTTTTTAGGATTATTTTGAGCAATAAATGCCCTTTTGCGTTTTGAAAACGTTTTTACAGCAGGCGTTTTGAATGCAAAAGAAAACAGATGCAAATTTCTTTGCATCAACGAGCGTACATTGCAATGTTTCAATCACGGAAGAATTTGAAATCATTACTCAGCATAACTTAAAAAAGTAAATTTGTAACGCAAACGTTTTGGCCGGTTCGTACGTCGTCTTCATCTCTAAATTTAAAGTCAACGTCAATGTCAATGAAACTTTCAGATAATATTTTGCACTTCGGTGCTTTTAAGCATGCGTGGTGAACGTTTTAAAAAAATCCATCGAGCCGTTTCTCAGAGTTTTGCAAAAGCGATTAAAATCGAAAAATACCCAAAAATTGCACATGAAGCGATGTTAGGAAAAATGTTAGTTCTCAAGATCGCAAAAGAGAAAGTAAACAAAACTTTCAAGGTTTACAAACATAACATCAAGCCACTTTTTGACATTATCATTAAGTAATTTCACAAAACCAGTCTTCATCTCTCGATCAATTTAATTCCAGTGTACAAATAGTAAGGTTTGAAATGTTATTGCGATTTATTTGAATTCAAACATACAGAATTTTTTTATTCTTGCAAAATATATAATATGCTATATACCATATTTTAAGATGTCTGTATGGGATTTTCAATGCGAAATCTTAAACGCGCTAAGTTTCTTGTTTATCGTCGTCATGGTAATATCGATTTTAACAGAAAATATATGTTGCCAAACTTCAATTAAAAACCAGTTAGTGGTGAAAATTTCACGTTGATCTGACTTGGACAAGACCGGTTTAAAGCCGAATGAAAAATATCGGTATGGTCTCCGGTCGCGGGGGATACCTGGCCATGAATAAATTCATAAGGTAAAATTGTAGCAGGGGTGCCACTTTGAAAAACGTTATATCGTGAACGTTTGGAAGCCGATTTCGCTAAAATTTAACAGAGATATTGGCGAATAATGGAAATGCATAAGGATTGTTTTTATTGAAGAGATCGCGCTTTGCGGTAATGCTGTAAGCGACTAAAGTTATGTTTTTTGTGTCCAAGTTTGCTCCTCGAGAAGAACACAAAGCAAGTTGATTTCACCACTCACTGATCCGTCAAAACGTCTATTATGTCATATCTGACTCAGATTTTTTGATGTCAACTTCAATTAAAAGTTATTAGCTTTTAAAGGAGTAAAATTGTCCATGTTAGAATTTGAAGCCTCATATCTTCCCTTTGAAAGCCTATTTAAAAATTTTGAGTCAGATATGACAATCTACAATACACCTAGTTTACCTCCCTGCAGTTTCAACTCTTGAAATTCTCTATACGCTTCCGAAGGCTTCCCGAGCAAACACGAAAAAAATATATATATATTAATGGTAATTTTCCTAATTTTAATCCACGAGCCGCTATTGTTAACACTTCATGCAGAAAGAACAATGCGTTGAAAAATAATGTATTTTACCAGACAGCGTTTTGCACGTGCAATTATTGATACAGAAACATTACAGAGCCTATTCGTGAATATTTCGCGCATTTTCGGTATTAGCCGTCGCACTTCGTGCATACTCTTTTCATAAATGCATACTGATGAGCGGAACCTGTCCACCGCGACCTAAAGGTGGCTCCATAGTTTTATGGCGCGCGAGGCATGGGCACGAAAATGGCGCGAGCGCGCATTTGTTTATTTTGATGACGTCACGAAAATAGAAGTTTTTACGGTAAAGGCGCTGTTACACTAGGCAATATTTCGTGCAACTTGTCTCGCAACAACTAAAAACCGTGCGTTGCGATGCTGCGAGACAAGTTGCCTGGAGGGTGTTACACTAGGCAATGTTTCTTGCAATTTGTCTCGCCCGACGGTGAAAGGAGCAATTTCATTGGCTAAAGCCACAAAACGTTGCGACACAAGTTGCAGGAAACGTGTTACACTACGCAACGCTTGAAAAATTCGTTGCGGCGTGGCGAGAATCGTTGCGAAAAGTAGAACCGACTTCTACTTCTCGCAACGATTGCGGCAACAAAAAAATCGCGAGAAATGTTTGTTGCGGGGTATGTTACACTGGGCAATTTTTCATGCAACTTGTGTCGCAAAAAAATTGCGAGACAAGTTGCACGAAACATTGCCTGGTGTAACAGCGCCTTAACAAACGTTTATTGTGAGCATTTCACACGGTGAATTTTTATAAAAATTGTCAAATTGGTAGGATTTTCTTAGTTCTCAATCTCAAAAAAAGACAACAATTTCCGTACATACACAAACCCAATAAACGTAAAAAACGAATGAATATTTACCGTGTAAAAACCGAGAAAATCCGTTGAGAGGTTTGCTAGCCTTGAACAACAACCCGAACAACTCAATCATTGGTTGCCATGGTAACGAGACAAGACTGCCAAATTAGACTTTTCCGTAAACGAGAAAGCCTATAAAGCTACGTGTAGCAATAAGATCGTGTATATTTTATTCAGTGGAAGACTGGCCAATAACTATATGAAGCCACCTTCAAAGATATATCCTTTGCTTACTCGTCCTCAGTCGTCTCTCCTGCCAAGACGCGGGAGACGTGCGTGGAACGAGAGAAGCGCAACCGAAGGGAGCGCGAGGGGTTATGGGAAGGAGCTTCCCCCTTTCCTCGAGATTTAAGGGCGCACCTTAGAAATTAGTGATTAGTGATGGGTTGGGAAGGGGATCATGTAAAAGAAAATGTCAGGAATAATATTCATGCAAAGAAGAACCTAAAGGGAATAAACTATGTAGAAAGATTTGCGATTGCGTTATGATAACATAGGTGACCTGGTATCCACCGTGGTCAAACGTCCGAGGCGTTTTTCGTTTTATTTAGTGGAATTTTATTTAGTATTAAATGGAAATATGGGCAAGGATGTATCCAAAAAAAAATAGTAAACGTTACTGTCTTTTAATTTTTCTCAAAATGACGAGCTTTGTATGTTCCGTTAAAACTGAGCAAAACTCTTTGCACCTGATCAAAATTATGTTGGCAAATGGCGCCGACGCTGATTTCCATATGCTGCCCGTTTTTGGAGCCCCTTTTGTGTGTTTTTCTTGCTAGTACGTGGACTTAAAGTACTATTACACGCGTCCATAACTATTAACCAATGTACGAAGGTACTAACGTACTAATTACGAATAACATAAAATTTTAACTTATTAACGTACTAAAGTACTAACTTGTAAGGGAATTGTAGCCAAGATAAATATTGACTTTTACGAACGTACTGCGTACTGATAGGGTAAGTGCCGTAAGTACTACAAACTTGAATTGTACGAACACTACAAGTGCCGTATGATGAACCAATGTACGAACGTACTTTTTTAATAATTACGAACGATATGACTTGTATAATATGTCTTGTACGAACGTTCCTATTATGAACGTGTGCGAACGTACTATAGGGTAAGTGCCGTACGTACTATAAACCTATTGAGAACTTAGCCCCGTCCTCTAGGGTTTCTTCCCGAACTTATCACTAAGACAATCCGTAGAGTCGATTGTACAATACTTTTTAATCTCTTCTGGTTCACGTTTCAGTATTCACTTTTACAACAGGCGTGTAAGAGCTACTCTCTCCACACACACCGGGACGCTTGATTTTATACTGGTACATTACATAATATGATTGGTCGTTGCTAGGTGATAATCAAAAAAGGTCAAAGTCTGTCTGGCACTAAAAAGTTCATTGTCTCTTGATATTTAAACTTATCTTTCACTGTCACGCACGAAATATGAAGCTATTAAGTCTCCGACACACTCCCCCATGCAGCATTGTAAGCAAAGGTGCATTACTTAGGAGACTTAAAACTGTTAGACGATTCCAAAACTAATAAAAAGCTAAGTTGAAAAAATCGCTAGCAATCACTTGTTTCAAGTTCATAATTGTTCAATTTCTTCATCATCCGCAATCTCCTTGATTCTCACAGCTGCCGCAGCCGCAGCGGCTCTTCTCGGTCTGAAAGTTGGCGCGTCAGGGTTCAACTGCTGTTCTGCTCCTGTTGGCGCTGTGGGCTCACACTGCAACTCTAGGGGGTAGAGGTGCTGAACAGGACGCTCTATAACTCCTTTACTCGTTCTCAGCTGCACTGCACGGATGTGGCCGTCACGTCCTGGATAAGTCTGCTGGACAATAGCTAGTGGCCACTTTCCTCTATTCTTGTTGTCAGATCGCACTAACACTGCGTCACCAACTTTGACTTGGTAGTTAGCTGTCTTGTGGACAAGGTTATGGCGCTCTCTCAAGGCTCTCAGGTATTCACGTTGCCATCGGTTCCACATGTGATTTTTGCAAGTCTGCAAGAATTTAGCTCGTTTCCGCAAATTCGTGTCTTCAATTCTCCAGGTCTGCTCCTCAGGAAGCTGGTTGGTTCGCTGGAACATAAAGCTGGCTGGTGTCAGGATCGGTAACTCTACGTCGTCTTCAACGTAACCGAGTGGGCGACGATTGACTTGAGTCTCTACATCAAGGAGCACTTCAGTTAGTTCATTCCAGGATAGGGTAGCTCCCCCGATCACCTTGTACATAGCTGTCTTGACGATACCGATCAAGCGTTCAAATTGGCCGCCCCACCAAGGGGCGCGGCTGAGGTTGAATTTCCACTGTATGTCATGGGACTCAAGGAAGCCTTGTAACTGTTCGTCGCTTCGTACTTGCTTCAACCACTTGGCTGCTTTGACAAACGTGCTGCCATTATCAGAGTAAATGACAGTCGGGCGTCCTCGTCTGGCTATGAGGCGTTTGAGGCACGGCAGGAACGTACTGGTTTCCAGGTTGGGAACCAGCTCTAGGTGTACTGCTTTCGATAGACTGCACGAGAATATCACCAAGTATGCCTTCCCTTCTCGTTTCTGGCTCAGCTTGTAGTAGAGTGGTCCCGCGAAGTCGGTTCCGATGACCTCAAATGCTGCTCCACCATGAGTACGGTCTATCGGTAGTGGTCCAGGGGGTGGTATTGTTAAAGGTAACGCTCTAAAGCGTTTACAGCCCCAACACGCAGATCGTACAGACTTCACTAGCTGTCTCAGGGTTGGGACCCAGTATGCTTCACGGATCGCTGCCATGGTGAGGGACACACCCCCATGTAAGGTCTCGGCGTGAATCTGCTGTACAAGTTTCCTGGTGAATAGGCTGTCAGCTGGCAAATAGACTGGGTACTGGCCTTGGATTCTACCATGACATTCTAGCACTCTGTCGGCATTTGAAACGAGGTTGAGTTCACGCCTGGTCTGTTGAAAGTGAGGCCTCTGTGTGTCTTGGGACTGGACTCTTCTGATCCACCAATTCTTCGTCTCTTGTAAGTCTTCATTAGTTAGAGGTCCTTTGCGCGCTCTGTGAGTTGTGAAACGTCGCACCCAAGCTTGGATGCGCAGAGTTCGACGGAGGTCATGGCGCTCGAGTAGTTCGTCGAACACGTTCCGTTCTTGTTCTTTAGACTGTTCATGTGCTAGGCTAAGCACTTCTCTGATTACTTTCGCCTCTTCTTCTGACGCTTGAGTTTTCATTGTGAGTGGATTCTCTGGCCACATTTCAGGATCACGTAGCCACGTTGGTCCATTCCACCAGAGCTCTGCATTAGTAACCTGGCCTCCTCGGCTCGCCAGGTCTGCTGGGTTGTCAGTAGTGGGCACATGTCTCCACTGGATCTGTGGGTGTTGTCTTATCTTCTGCACGCGGTTGGCGACGAACTGCCGATACTGGCCATTTCCTAAAATCCAGTGGAGGGCGACGGTGCTGTCCAACCAACCGTATACCGTGGGCTCAGGTAGGTCTCTCAGTGCGTTGCTCACGTTGGCAACTAAATTGGTTGCCATGTGGGCGCTGACCAACTCCAACCTTGGGACGGTTAGTTCTCTCTTAGCTAATCTTGATTTCGCTGCAACAAGGGTTTGTGTGATTCCGTCTTCTTGACGTACGACAGAGTACACCGCTGCTCCGACCCCATAGGTTGACGCATCTCCAAAGACATGCAGCTCAATTGAATTAACCGGTTGCTGGTACGATGCTAATGCTCTTCGCGTGGTTACTTCCGCCGGAAGTGACTGCTCCCACTTCTGCCAGCGTGTGCGGAGATTCTCTGGAATAGCTGCGTCCCATGATGCTTTGTAGTCGCACGCTTCACGATATATTTGTTTCCCTTGCAGTGTAGTAGGGGACGCTAGACCGAGGGGGTCGTAGACTTTCGCTAGTTTGGATAGGACTCTTCACGTTTTGTCGGTGCACCACTTGCACTTGGGAACTGCACGGCGATAGTGTCTTCAGATTTGTTCCACTTCACGCCCAATAGTTTAGTTTCACTTGGCTTGTTTAGTAATTGCTGTTTGGCATAGGACTGATCTTCACTTGTTTCAGGTTGGGAGCTGTCTTCTCCTTGTGTAGGTTGAGGATTGTCTTCTAGCTGAGGATAGTTTGAGTGCCACTTGTGAAGCTCAAATTTAGCGTCGCTCATGATCTCTTGCGCTAGCTTCTTGCGTGTTTGCGCCTGCTTCACATCTTGACCGCCTGTCAACAGGTCATCGACATAGAAACTTCGGCGTAGTCGCTCTGCCTCCTCCGGGTATTTCTCAGCCCAGGTGTCGAGATGACATTCAAGAACCCCGCCTAGTAGAAAGGGTGAAGGGGCGAGCCCGAAGAATACTCTCGTGAATCGGTATGTCTGCACGTCTAAGTTGAGATCAGCTTGCCAATGGAAACGGAGGGCATCTCGTTCACTCTCGTGAATCCGGATTTGTAAGAAAGCTTTCTTAATATCCCCCGCTAAGACTACTGGGTAGGCTCTTTGCTGGATGAGTACGTCCCATAGTTTGTTTTGTAGTGCAGGTCCTGGGTACAGGCAATCGTTTAATGATGGTGCATCGGGTGTCGCTCGAGCTGAGGCGTCATAGACGATTCGCATCTTTGTAGTTTCGGCGGACTTGCGTATCACGCTCTTGTGAGGGATGTAAAATTCTTTCAGTGCTTGTGTAGGTGAGATAGGGGGTGCCTTTTCGATGACACCTTCTGTCAGCTGCTCTTGAATTATCGCGTCGTATTGTTCCATTAATCCATCGCGCTGAAGTTTTCTGTTGAGATTCTTGAGTCGTTTTAAGCTACCTTCCTTGTTCGAGGGCAGTTCTGCGTGGTTAGCTTTCCACGGGAGGGTGGTCTCGTACCAGCCCTCTGGCGAGCGAGTCAGACGTTCTTTAAACTCGTCAAACACCATCGACTGATCACGATCTGGCATGTCACGCAATCCCAAAACGTCCAGCTTGCACAGTTCTTCGTAGTTGCTTTGACTTGTTTGAGTGAGCAGCATGATGTTCTTGTCAAACTCCTTTCCCGGGGACATTAGGAACCATCCGAACTTAGTGAGTTCTGCGATTGGGTCATTTCCTTTCCCGATTCTCGGCTTTGTTTCAGTTTTGATTCTAGCGTACTCCCCGCTGCCGAGCACTACGTGAACTGGTAGAGACGCTTTCGTGTCATCATCGTGTACATTAACGCCCTTCAAATGCGAGTACTTGTCAATTAGCGCGCGATAATTGGGGTTGTCAATGGACAACAATTCCGTCTTGTCTACTTTTGTCGCTTTGACTGGCAGTGAAAACTGATGGTTGACAGCTCGTAACTGGAGATCGTAGACCTCGAGTCTGGTTACTTTTGAGGTCATTAGCATATCTATCGTTTTCGTCTGGACTTCAGTGGGCTTCACGCGAAGTAGTTCGATCAGTTTCGCTGATACGTACGAGCTTCCAGCTCCAGAATCGATAAGTGCTCGGCACTTAATACCGTTGACTTCAATCACGATTACAGGGAACAGACCTTCGCCGGTTTGGTTTGTTGTCAAGGCGACTCCTCTTGCAGGCGTTGGCTGATTAGATTCCTGGGTGGGTGTTTCACAAATGGACGTGTGGTGACGCTTTTGGCATTGTTGACAGCAGGATCTGCTGGGACAGTGGATGGCACGATGGTTTCCTAGGGTACAATTAAAACACAGACGCTTGTTTAGGAGAATTTGTCTTCGATCAGCAACACTCGTTATTTTAGTACATTCGGCGGCTCTGTGATCTTCACCGCAGTAAACACAAGGCCAACAGCGGGGCTTCGAGTCGGCGTCGCGTCGCGCATGAAAAATTCTTGACGGGCGTATCGGGGGGCGTATGTTCCTTTTCAGTTGTTGTGGTTCTTGCTCACGTTCGCGTTGGTTTGTGTCCACTGGATGTCTTCTTATCCACAGACGAATGGCTTCAGACAATTGCGCGAAGTCCCATTTCTCCCAGTCTGGATCGGTGCGGACTAGATCTCCCCGGATTGCTGGCAACTTGTCTAGCGTCATGGAAACCGCTCCATTTACTTGTTCGAGTTTCTTCATTGTCTGCAACGCTTGTACACAATAGGTTAGCTTCTCGCCAAATTCGCAGATTTTCTTTGGGCTCGCGTTCGGTACTGTTGGCAGATCTAAGATTTCTTTCGTGTAGGCCTTGACTATCTCAGACTCCTTTCCGTATTTTTCCAGCAGGATACTCTTCGCCCTATTGTACCCTTCGGATGTGAAGGGCAGTGCTTCGATTGTTCGCTTCGCCTTTGTATCCAAGAGTTCTCTTAAATACGAAAACTTGGTAATCGCTGCTACACTTGTTTTGTCAATCGTTTCCGAGAACTGTCCCCAGAATCGCGGCCAGTCCATGAAGCTTCCGTCAAATTTTGTAATCACCAGTTTCGGTAATTTCGCTTGTATGTCCGCGCTAGGCGTCTTGGCTTGTTGGGGGTGTGGTGCAGTTTGGATCTCTGCCTGCATCTCTAGCTTCGTTTTATGAAACTTCAGTTGCTCTTCTTGGGCAATCGCTTGCGCTTCTCTTTTTCGGTCTTCGATCCATGTGCGCGCTTTCTCTACTTCGCAGTCCGCTTTTCCCAGTTGTGCGTCGATCTCAGTGTTCCAAGCTTCGATGTCGGCAATTTCTTCTTTGTTTCCGATTTTTGACGCTTCCACTTCCAGACGCATCCGATTTATTGCAGTAGTGAGGGACCGTAAAGTTGAAAGATGTCTCTCAATGGCTTCTTGTTTTCCTGCTTCTAGAACAGCGTTCGTTTTCCCGATAGTCATTTTCAGCTGGGTGGACTTGATGTCCAAACTTGCTTCAGTCGCCTCCATTTCTTCGTTCTTCGCTCGGACAGTAAATCAGGACTAATTATACTCACAAATTGGTCCTTATTCCTTCTTCAGTAGTTCCGTTGCCGGAGGTGCCACGTATTGAGAACTTAGCCCCGTCCTCTAGGGTTTCTTCCCGAACTTATCACTAAGACAATCCGTAGAGTCGATTGTACAATACTTTTTAATCTCTTCTGGTTCACGTTTCAGTATTCACTTTTACAACAGGCGTGTAAGAGCTACTCTCTCCACACACACCGGGACGCTTGATTTTATACTGGTACATTACATAATATGATTGGTCGTTGCTAGGTGATAATCAAAAAAGGTCAAAGTCTGTCTGGCACTAAAAAGTTCATTGTCTCTTGATATTTAAACTTATCTTTCACTGTCACGCACGAAATATGAAGCTATTAAGTCTCCGACAAACCTGAATTGTACGAACACTACAAGTGCCGTATTACGAACCAATGACGAACGTACTAATTATGAACGTGTGCGAACGTACTATAGGGTAAGTGCCGTACGTAATATATACCTGAATTGTACGAACACTACAACCGTATAATAAACCAATGTACGAACGTACTAATTATGAACGTGTGCGAACGTACTATAGGGTAAGTGCCGTACGTACTATAAACCTGAATTGTACGAACACTACAACCGTATAATAAACCAATGTACGAACGTACTAATTATGAACGTGTGCGAACGCACTATACGCTGAGTGCCGTAGCGTAATTATAAACTAAGGTAATTGCACAAGTGCCGTATGATGACCCAATGTACGAACGCAATAGCAAGTCCGCACCTTCCATCGCGTACCAGTTTAAGGTACTAATACGTACTAATACTGAGTTAATTGCACAAGTACCGCACGAAGAAATGAACGAACTATACGATGAATGTTGACTTGTACGAACGTCCCAGCATTACGAACACAAAACTTCTAACGATTTTGAAACAAGTCGGGGATCGGGTCGGGATCGGTGGCGGGGACGGGGTTGGGGCCGGGGCCGGGTTCGGGGCAGGAGCCGGGGTGGGATTAGGTCCAGGATTAGGTCTAGGATTAGGTATGGGATTAGGCATAGTGTTAGAATTATGTAAAGGAATTATATTTAATCCCATACCTAATCCTAGATCTAATCCCACCCGACCCCGGCCCCGGCCCCGCGTTTTACTGACACCAGTTTTGAAGCCGCCACTGCTAATCAGTGGCACACCTAAAATAAACCACTTAAAAACAGCGACAAGACGGCGACGTTTGATCTCCGGCGCAGTCTTTCATTTCCGATTCCGACTGGCAAAAAAAATAGTACAGTCGAACCTAGCTATATATTTCGAACACTCAGGGGAAACGAGGAATAGTTCGAAATAGCGAGGATTCGAAAAAGCCGATAATAAATGGCTGAAAACAGTATCAAAGGGAAATTGATTCGAGTTCCAATTAACGGGGAATTCGAAAGTTCAAAACAGCGAGATTCGACTGTATTGTACTTTGGGGTCTTTGTCGTTGGCAGCGAGCTCTCTTGTTGACGGATAAATGGCATGATAGCACTTAATTTAAACTTTCCTCAACGCCACAACTCTAGTTTTAATCAAAGGGCTCTTAAAGCCATCTCGTTAATGCGAGAGAATGTAAGGTTAATAAACAACAACAACAACAAGAATTGGAAAAGTTGGGTGCCTTTGATAGGTAAATGTTGTAAAGACGTGATAGGTAATATGTGTAAAGCTGCTAAATGGTTTATTGAAGTTGAAAGATTGAAAATACCTGTAGGTCTAATCGTAGAGTTAGACATTGCAGTCATAGAGGACTTAAGGGCTCTTTTAGGAGCCACCAAATCAATAAAAGTCATGAGCAACAAAATAATCACGAGTATGAATATAAATAATTTTCATGTTAATTTAGCGTATTTGTTCAAAATAGTCTTCATTTTACAGCTGAGGGGAAACTTCAACTTGATAATATTAAGCGAATGAGCCGAGGCCAATTTGGTTGCTACGGGGGAAAATTATGAGGAGGGATGGGGGTGGCAAAACTACTTAGATTCAATCTATCTTTAGAGAGCCCTTTTACTTAGTTAATTTTCTATGTTTTGTATCAGTCACAGTATTTTAGTAGCAATGACTTGTATGGCATTACAATGGCGATTTTCTTATCAATCGAAATTTGGGAAAGATGTTCGAAGGTTAAAAAATATTTACTATCTTTATTTATTGACATTTAAACAAAACTAAAACATATTGCAACGATTTTCATTTGGCTTAAAGAAGCCTTGGTAAAAACGACAAGCGACCTGGCCCCGAAAATTGCCGACATGAGACGTTCTGAACAGCGAGAAGCGGCTCGATTCCGCTTCAAAAATACGACAAATTACGACAGCGACTTTAGAAGGTTGTGCAATTTACCAATAAAAATTAAACATTATTGACCATATCGTTCATATCAACACCCGACGGCCAACGGTCTGTTTTAATGATCAATTTGTTATTGAAACGTCTACCAACCTCGTTCCCAAGGCCCCTATCTTCCTCTCTCTTGGATCGGAGGTGCAGTTAGAGTACACCCTAGACTCACGGTATACACATACATATCCGTGACCTTTGATTTTTGATTTTTCGGCGCAAATTGGTTTTAACAAGCTTAATAATTTTCCTTCGAGCATTTTTATTTTAAAAAGAGACTTTACTTTTGATCTTGATGAAAAATTGCACTTTATCAAATAAAGACAAATAAGTGACAGGTCACGCGTGTGGTTTCCGTTCGAATTACACGCACCGGCTCCCCCGACGGTGTCAATTTGCGCGAGGGCAAAAGTAACGACCCTCCCCTCGGGTGAATGTCATTTTGTCTCTGTGACGCGGTCGCTAAGCTTTAGAATTTCGTGGTACAGCCGTTTGGATCGCGGACAATGGCGAAGCGAAGATGGCCAGAATCGCTCCAAAACGGAGCCCTTTTAGAGCCCGTGAAAGGGAATTTGGAAGCTAGCACGAATCGCACGGGTAGACATTTAACCTGCGGCCTCACTGGTGGCAATTCGGGGAGCTTGAGTTGAATTGTTTAGAAATTATTGGCTTTCGCGTGGCGAGGGTTCGCTCAGAGGTCTCCAGCCTTCCCTTCTTTTATAGTGGATAGTGGGGCGAGTGACAAAAGTTGTAAAAATGCATTTAAACCGGTCAGGATACATCAAGAGACAATAAAGTAAAGGTGAGAAGACTTTAGTGTGTAATACTTTCGATTTTTCTATCGCTTATCAATTCCGTGACAAATCGTATTATTACCTAGTATATTTCATTACTGTGTACTGGATATCACGATTGGTCTGCCTGTGGGATCATCCAATTTAAATCTTTGATGTGTGCCACAACGCATCGGATAAATGTTTACGCTTATCCGCGTTTGTAGATCTTTATATATAAGATATAAACATCTAAGAATTTTACTGAGATTTTAAAGAAGAAAAGAACTGATCCATGACCTATGGTCGCTACAATGTCTGTCATTGATCGATCAGAGTCCGTTCACGCATATTCATTGCTATTTTAAGACTTAAATTCAGTTAGGAAGTCAGGACAAAAAGTGCATATCCTTAGAATTCCTCTATTCCTCAAAGAAAGAATTGAGCAAATATTTATTTTTCCAACTTTAATTTTATTTTTAAGATTCGCTCTCTCCCGTTCTTTCTAATCTTCCGGAAACCGGACATTCCACAATGATAAAAAGGAAACTTTATTACGAAAGCTGTCAAAGCCAGATAAACACTGAAAAGCAATTTTCACTACTTTTTACTTCAACTGAGTCTCAAGCTGTCGCAGTGCTATATTTTTCTGACTTTTCTGTCTTTTCTTGTGATCTTCACCGCAAATGTTTCTGTCTTTCCTGCACGCCACAACCGTGGATCCGGAAAAAAGGTGAAAAAACGTTTATCAAATGTTTTTTACTTGAGTAGTATTGGCACTCAAATAATAGGGCCATTTATACGACAGAAAATAAGACGCGTCTTATCTAAGACGCGACTTAAATAAGACGCGAACCGATCGTATAAACAGTACAAAATAAGCATTCGTGTCTTATTTTAGACGCGACTTATTTTTTAAGTTCTTATTTTGTCCGCGTCTTAAATAAGACGTGAACTTCCTCGTATAAATGCTTTCGTGTCCTAAATAAGACGTGAACAACAAGTGCGCCGTATCAAAATAAGACGCGAACCATTTATACGTGATCTTCGCGTCTTATGTTGGACGCAAACGTATAAATGGTACACTTCGCATCTTATTTAAGTCGCGTCTTAGATAAGACGCGTCTTATTTTCTCCCGTATAAATGGCACTAATATCTTCTCAGTTAAGTCCGTAATAATGCCAATGTATGTCTTGAATCGAAACGCTGAAATCGTTTATAAAATGGTTGTTAAAATGCTTGCTTTGTCATTCAATTCAGAACAACAAACTTTTCCTTTTACACGAATAGAACTGTAGAAAGAATTGCAGCAAACAATAACTTCTACATTTGCACAATTAGTTTGTTCAGCAAAATCACGAGATCCCTTGCATACTATTGCATAATCAAAGCGCAATTTTTATCACCGTCAATACATTCCACCATGTACCTAAATCTAATAATGGCAATGATCTGTTCACTATCTAAAGTACATGCAATTAACGAGATATCTCCAAACAAGTCTTCTTCTGCAATAAGCTTTACTCGCAGCACTTCACTTTCCAATGGAAACTACTAGTTTATCTTGTACAGGATTTTACTGATCCAGATCCGCGCGGCCAAATTTCTTGCCTACCGGTAGGCAAGATATTTGGCCGCGCGATACAAACGTCTGTGAAATTTGCCGACTTTGCGGAGCTATATCTTCATTATTTTAAAAGATATCGCTTTTAAACTCGGCCATTTTACTAATTTTGAGACGCTTTTCCCAGCAGTGTCGATGGATTATTGCTATCAGGCCCATATAAAATTTTGGAAAAACCGTGATAAGGTCTATTCTGAAAACGTCTTGCGATACATGTTTGTAACCGCAAACAGGAAATTGTATTACTTACTCAAACTATCATCACCTGATCACCGGAGTGTCCGTGATAAAGAGGTTAAGTTTATATTAATTTGCTCTCTGGGACCGAATTTAGTGTCCGTTGTCCGTATTAGAGAGGGTCCGTATTATAGAGGTCTTTTTTTAAAGAAAATATGTGAGAATTTTGTCGGGACACAGGAAACTGTCCGTAATAGAGAGGTATCCGTATTAGAGAGGTGTCCGTAAGGAGACTGTCGATTTTTATCGATTATAGTTTTTCATATTTCGAAATCCAACTCGAAGTCCAACTCGAACTCGAACTCGAACTCGATATCCAACTCGACGTTTCGGGATTCCCATACTGGGACGTTCATACTTGCATTGCGTGAGAGCTGTAGAATAATTCAGGAAATAACGCTTTTCCACTTATGCTGATAAGCGTTCATGTTTAAAATTCTAAGCCGCCACCCGCGTACTAGAACAAACGCAAATTTTGCTCTGCCATATCGCTCATATTAAGACACAAACTTTCCCGTCCCATTTAACTTTCTTAAAACGTCGCCATTCGTAAAAATACACCGTGAAATTCTCAAACTGCGTTTGCCAAAAAACGCATTTGACCTATTTTTGGCTTTACGATAAATGATTGAAGCTGATACGTAACGTGAGATATCGAAACTTTATAAGAAGAACTTAATGCCTTTGCGGTAACGTAATGTGAGATATGACAAGTTCATCACAAGTTCTGACATCCCAATACCCTAGGGAAATTAACAATAGGTCCGGGGGTGCTCCCCAAACATTTTAGTGGCAGTATGTGACGCCCTTCTTGAAATCCTAACCGCTTTAACCAACCATATCCTCAATGCCCTAATATAGCTTCTATAAAGAAGGAACAAGAAACCCCCCCGGACAAAAGTCCACAAAATTTTGTTAACAACTTTTGTCCCTTTTTAGTACTCGACTTCGAAATCTCGCTTAATGCGCAAGCGCATTAACGAGATAAAAATGTGTACAAGAGCTAGTCTTCATTTGTAATGTGTTTTTTTTTCTTTTTACATATATACCCAAAATTTCACCGTTACTGCTGGTCTCTTGACCCAATATGTTCGCTGTGTCCTGTCGAACTTGTCACAGTGTTATCTGGGAATGGAGTATTGAGTTTAAAGACCATACCGGTTGTGATTTAATTGAATAGATTGATCGCATGCTTATTGAGAAAAAAGTTGTTCTTTGGGCCTGTCTTGGTTGACAAGAACATTAAGAAAATAAATGCAAGCCATTTGCTCTACATTTGATCTGTCTCAAATTTGTCTACTCCCCCTGCTATAAATTCCAGGACAACACATTAAAAAACTCATTCAATGATCCGATAGACAAAAGGCGTGCCCTGGTTCAGAGGTACAAAAACTATGAGAAAATATGGGTCAAAGAATAGAAACTGAGTTG